>JAHWFO010086720.1:504791-543534 GCA_023313115.1 Rhysida immarginata
TCCTTAGATCAATAATTCATATCTGTAATAGAATTTCAGTTATATGCATTTAAATTTTGTAATGTGTTATATGGAATTGACATAGCTACAAGTGGCCTGATTAGGCCATCTCCGCTGGGAAAATGTTAATTTACGATTTTTTTCCCATTAAAAGGAGAATATCCAGATTCAAAAATACTTCTTATTGTAAGCATGTGTGTGATTTTATCATGGATATTAAATTTGAGAACAAGCAATCTGAGGGAGGATTTTCGGTGAAAGTGACCAGATCCGTGGCATGAAAAACTTATGCTCTACCACGACAATTCTCCCTCTCACCGCGCTAACCTCACCAGGCGAAAAACCAGGTTTTGCCCTCTTTCCGAAAATGAAGATCCAGTTGTAAAGTCGCCGTTTTGATACGATTTAGCAGATCCAGTGCAAGTCTCAGAAGGTGCTTGACTCGTTTCAACAACAAAAAGACTTCCAGGACACATTCCTGAAGTGTCAAGAACGCTAGACTCATTGTATGATTTCACAAGGGGGCTACTTTGAAGGGGACACTGTATAAATGTTTTTAACCCTTTCACTGTGTAATTTTAATTCCATATCTGAAAAGATAGAATTACCCACTTTTAGCACCATAATGAGAAGTTTTTAAAGCCTGTGGGATGAATCCAATTTCCGCAGATAAAGGTAAAGAAATTTTGTGTGAATATATCCATTTCATGCAGCAAAAGGGTCAAATAAAGTACTTTTAAAGAGAAAGTACTTTAAATGAACCAGTTCCGGGACTTTTTGATTGAACCTCATATAGTTGTTTCCATTTTGTAAAAATGGCAAAAAAAAAATTTGTTTTTCTTGTAGAATTTTCGAAGAGTGGAACAATAATCCTTAGCTAGGAGCAGTTTATGGGATATTCCTCCCTACAGGGGGAGGATCTACTAATTTGGATTTTCTCAAGTCTGCAAATTTTCCAAGCTGGTATGGCTTCAGAACGACAACACGGAACACATGAAGCCTGAGAGAGAACATCGACTGGTCTAAGGGCTGGTTTCCATTTAACGTCGGTTTGGCGTTTGTTAGGCGTTTGCGTCTTTCTTGGGAATTTTTGAAAAACGCACTCGTTTTCCAATTAGCGTCTGTTAAGCGTCTGTGTCTGTTCGGTCATGCGTCTTTTCAAGATCTGGCATGGCTGGATTTTTAGACGTCTTTTTCAGGCATCTTTTTGATCTAACCAATCAGGTGCAATCTGCTTCGCTATGGATTATGGGTAGTTGTCTTCGCCAATTCAGATGGAGAATCATGGCTGCCAGAGCTGCTGTTCGCTGACACGGGTTCTCGTGACTTTCCCTTGTGAATTTATTAATAAACAGGTTATAAAAATTTGGTGAATCATTTATTTATTAAGTAAAAATGATATAGTAATTAATTCAAAGCGTGAACATGATCGGATTGGTTGATATCCTATTTTTCCATCACCTTGAGAGAGCAACAATTGTTTGCAGTGACTCAACCAATTAGATCAGACCAGAGTCAGGATAACGGTTGAAAGTTGCTAAATGGAAAATGACCGTGCTCGCGTGCTAATCAGGGCACGTCTCACAGGCGACGATTGCAAAAAAGGACACCGAAGCAAAAAGGACGCCGCACATGACGAGACGCCAAACCGTCGCTAAATGGAAACCAGCTTTTAGGAATGAAATGATTCATCTTCCCCTATCTTTTTTAACAAAGGCGGTCCTATCAATATTGAACTTTGAATAGCATATGGTAATGATATTAATAGAAAAAAATTGACATTTTATATAAGGAATTTGTGATAATGACAGTGACAATTTTTGTGTTACAATTTAATTCTTGAAAATTTGATTCTACATGCAGTGTTGGGACCTATCTAGATAAATTTATCTAGATAATTATCTTAGATGAAAAGTTTTTATCTTTTATCTTATCTAGATAAACTTTCAATTATGGCATCTTTTATCTTCATCTTTATCTAAGCATAGTTTATCTTACTCCTCCTGGGTAAAGGCATGCGCTGCCCCCGACCGTTTCCCCAAGCGCATAGCGAGTGCACTGGTGGGGCTTCTCAGAGGCATTGCTCCGAGATAACAGCCGGGAGACTGTCGACTATTTTTCGAACGAGAGCCTCTGCCTAACTCCCGAACGCGGGTGACTTTAACCTGCGCCACACCCGATGCAGTATAAATTCTCTTATTTGTCAACATCATGAGATATGTTTGTTTGGATACTCTTCGTCTCACTTCTCAACCATGACCTTTCTGGTAAGGGTGACCCTAAGGTAGCCGTGCTACAACCAGCATAGCTCACAGAATCTCTGAAGCACCCAAACCCCTGACCCACGGTAAGGGGGCATCCACTCAGGGGGTTTATCTTATCTATTTCAAAAATTTCTATAAATTTTATAAAGGTTTTAAAAAATTTACTGAAAAAACATTTCTAAAATTTTAAGGATCCGGTTGACCTTAAATAGGAGAGACATGCATCCAGCTCCAGCATGCAGGACTAATGTCATGGGCATGTGGCTCTTTCTTTTTAGACAAAGTCACTGAATTTCACAAGTAATCATGTGATCAGTTGAGAAATTCTTTGAGCTCTGCGTAAAAGAGCTAAGTGCTTATAAGAGCCACTTTTCTTTTCCCCAAAATAACTGTCTTGTCTTCTGCGATTCTGCTTATAAGAGCCTTTTTTCAGTTTCCCCGACTGGGCTCTTATAAGCGGAGTCGACTGTATCTCAGAAAATACCTCTTGAAGGTACCTAGTAGTGATGGGTAATATTTTCTAAAATATCTTATTTTGCTATCATATCGCTTGAACAGCTGATAATAGGCTGTTTGCACCATGCTGTTTTCTGTTACGTTAGGCTGTCCGATATCGATAGATGCTTAATGAGAGATGTAAGTCTATCAAACTTACGATCGATACAGAAATAACGGAGCCAATCAGAGTTAACCTGTTAGTGACGTCACTAGTCTTCTGCTCACCTGCTGCTCTCGCCAGCAGTCATTGTGTTTTCGCTGCTTCGAAGCTCACTCCTCCAGCTCTAAGTCACTTCTCGAGCGTTAAAACAAATTACGAAATTATATATGTATAATAAATAATTAACCATGAGCGGAAACAAATAAAAGATTTCATTTCATCAGGCACGAAACCAACATTGTGATTTCTGAGTTCTTTGGTGGAGTAGATCGAAACTCGAAAGCAACGCCTTTTCCTTTACTCACAATCCTAGGCGTAAATGTACCAAGTAGCTTCTCTGTGCAAAGACCTTCTTTCATGTGGGGCATTAACATTAGATTTCCACAATATAAATGTAACGAGCAGCTAAGATCGGAAAAGAGCGTGGCGCAAACAGTCTGTTATCACAAAAAACTCCGATATTTATCACACTATATCGATTGTTTGAAAAGTTGGCTAAATAAAGGCTAAATTTTATCTTAATTTGTTAGAAAATCTGTTTTTATCTGTTATCTTTATCTAGATTATATTAAATTATATTATCTATTATCTTATCTAGATAAATATTTAATTTTCATCTTTATCTTAATGTAGATATTGTTTTTATTTTATCTTGCCCAACACTGTCTACATGTATCAATTAAAGGGTGGGTTCCAAAACTTTCCTCATCAATCAAGCATAAAACATTTCTCGAATATTGTGTACAATCTGAATATACCATTAAAATAGGGGTTCCTATTTAAGATATCAAAGTTAGCTCTCCCCCCAGCAGTTTTTGCCATCCCTAATTATAATTTATTTCCATTTACTATAATATTGTGTGACCAGTATAATGTAATGTGATCATTTTTGTGCAACTATGCTATAGTAAATGCACCATATAATGCAGTTTCATTAATCTGTTCTTAATATGTAGATACTAATTTTATACGAACAACTGTCAATATCAGACCTTTAACTGTCTGATATTCTAGACACCAAAATGAACAGAATAATAAGACTAACGTTAATTATTCTAACTTAGATCTCAAAACTACTTACATTTATAGCTGCATCAGAAAGATTTCGTAAAGTCCATAAACAATTTTGCATCACTCTATGACTAGCATGTTCCAGATGCATAGCTAATGCTTGCATCCCTCCTAGAAAAGTTTTACAAATTTTTTATTATATTTAGTTTGAAAATTAAACACAAGTTTACTTTTAATTCATTGTTATTTAGTGAGATCAGGAAAATTGAAAATCATAAGTTGCAGTATATTAACATCTTGCAGTAATTTTCCCTAGTAGATTCTTATTCCTGTTAAACAGTTTTACCATGCTAATTTAAGAGATAAAGACTAAAGAATGGTTGAGAACAAAATATTTTTATTCAAAAAAGAATTGAAATACAAAGAAATCACCTGACCTCTGAGATAGGACTAGCAAGGTTGATCAGTCCATGAAAAATGTTTATAAGTTCAACAATGACCATTTCAAAAAATCATGTATAGACAGTGCAAGTCTATTTGATACTATGCCAGCCGCGTGAGCCAGGTGAACTTCACCAGTGTCTCCTGGATCCACCCACGTGGAACCGAGCACAGGGTTGTTGGACACACTAAAATCAGGACTGATCAGCACATATGTCAGATAAGCATAAACATATTACAGATAAGCATAAGGAACAAAGTTTAATCAGCATAAACAAAATACATATAAATGAATCCAAAGTATTATAACAGGTCCTCAGAGCTCCCAATGATAATTAACGTACACTAGAGCTCACAAATGCAATGAATCCGACCCACTATAATCAACTTACCCGGGAATTGAACCCACATAACCTAAACCAAGAAAACAATAGTAATTTTAGAACATCTCATATAATACACACACCCTAACTAGGGCAAGGCAATCACTATCATAGTTAAAAAAAAAAAAAAATAGTGACAGAACTGCAATACCAATCCCATTACACTAAACCAAACAATGAGCCACGGTATACACCAAACAGCTACTTCAAGGGGCAGTTCCTGATTTCAACTACTATTGAGGATGCCTACCATTGCTAACCAACCCATACAGGGCAAAACAATACGAGTTCACAAAACTTAATGTTCAGCAAAGCCATGCCTCTGGGCCGCTAACCACAAAACCCCTTGACTACTATGTATTCACTTCTGGTCCACCTGACGCAGGACACCCCTATGCTTGCCCTCGGCTGTAAGCTCAACTGCACAAAAATCCGAGACAACAATAATTCACCAGGCGTGACACCTGTTTCTACAATCAGAGCTGCTACGAATGAGCATTTGTGACCACTTCAACAAATGGCTCTATAAACTTCCTGACAATGGCGGGACAAAGTCACACAAAACAGGGAACAACACAAACACACAAAACCTCCCATGTGTATAGTTGGACTATGCGTCATAGACTTGGACAAGGCACATTATTCGGGCCTTCAGTTCTCTCCCGGGATGTGGGTGTCAAACCAAGCAACTGACCACCCAAACTATGGATTATTAAAAGACTGAAAATGATCACCGACTGGAATGCCAATTTCCCCTGGCGTTTAGATCCATACGGCTGATGTTGCAGATAAATACAGCATGATCTTTTCTTATATTGGACGCACACGCAGATCTATATCGCAATCAGGCATTGAGACATTCTCTAGAATTAACTATTCCGGATGTCATATTTAGGAACGTACTGACATCACACTGACTCAGAATGCATGCACTGTATCCTCTTACATCAATGAGCCGTATAACAATGATCTCCGGGCTGTTGTCCAAATCAACATCACTTGGAGACAGCAAATGACAATCGTATAACTGTCAACGTCGGAAATCGGAGCTAATTACGCTGTCTGACACATATCGGGAACTCTCCCGTTATTGGAACTATCATTAAAATTTTATAGCATTATCTCTAAAAACTGTAGTGAAGCTTCACTTATTATTGTAACAAGAGACACACTAAATCCGAACCATACTCTAAGTCGACAGTAATGGCAGTTTTCTATCTCTTTTAAAAAAAGAACGTCTCTTTGGCTCCACACAAAAAAACTTGCACTCACCTCTCCGCAAGACGGGCTTCACTGTAATACCAAGAAACAATGCCGCACAACGATCCCCTGGACCGGACGACGATAGACGAACTTCATCATAAACGTCCATAACAATATGTTTCACTACGGAGAGCATTGTTGCAGCACATCAACAGCTGATTTAAGCTAAATGCCCACAACAAAGCTGTCTGTATCCAGAACATATGAGAACGGATGAGCTTTCCATTAGGTCCGCGAAACAGGGGGGGTATATATAGGGCATCATTCTCTGTAATTTCCTTGTAACACTGTTAGCCTCTTGACGATGACATGTCGAAACGTGTAAGGCGAATAAATAACACTGTTTCCTTATCACTTTGGTTTATTTCTTTATTTTCAATATTTAGTATGATACTAGTTATGGACTTCATCAACGAAAACAATTGGCTGTAATATTTCATATTCTAGTAGCCCAGTAAAAAAAAAAAATATGTATACAGTATGACAAAATAAAGTTATCCCAAGTAGAAAGAAATTACCAAATTGCTTACAGCCATTTTTTTTCAGTGCAGCTCATGCACATGCATGTGCCTTGTAAGTTTTGAAATTACTGGTGCATTGATGGTTTTGTGTCAAAGCAGTTATACGAGACCTGTCTGAAAACTACACAACCTTTGGCCTGCAAAAATATGTAGCTTACCTGATATGGCTAAGACTCTCATCCCATTCAAAGTAGGCCCCTTGTGCCTCAACACACACAACCCAACGGTCCTTCCACTGCTGAAACCATTTATGGAATGTGTCTTTTGGAATGATCTCCAGCTCTGCCGTCACGTTCTGCATTATCTCCTCTCTACTGTCAAATCGGGAATCTTACAGTGGCATATTTATCTTAGGAAACAACCAAAAGTTGGAGAGAGCCATGTCTGGTGAGTAGGAAGCTTGTTGGAATTCCATGTTTAGCCAAGATAGCCTTGATGAGGTGCAATAGATAAGCTGGAGCATTGTTGTGGTTTTTTGACTTCAAAAGTCTAGTCATTTGCACCAAACTGAATCACGAAGACGGCTATGAATTTGTTGATGGTACTCCTTTGTAACTGTTTGCCCTTACAGTGCATATTCATGATGCACATTATGGCGACTGTCAAAGAAGAACTATTAGAACACCTTGAATTTGCTCTGCACCCGTCGAGCCTTTTTCAGCCTTAGGGATAAGGAATGCTTCCATTGTGATGAGTGGCTTTTGATTCCGGATCATACCCATACATTCATGACATTCAAGGTTTTTTCCCGCCATTCAAATGCATCATCTACGAAATAATGCTTGCGAAAAATCTGAATAACAAGGAAACGAGTAGTGAGCCAAATATTTTTTTTGTTTTTTTTGGAGAGGGGAAGTGGGCAGCAAAATGAAATGACCTGTCATGTCCCCGAAATAAGCATCCCTGGAAATTAATTATATCCCAGAAACATCTCAGAATTCAATAACTTAATTGTTGTCCAGTAATTATTCGAAGAGAATGTTGGTTAATCTTTCACAATTATGGAAATGTTTATAATTATGCTTTTGACTGGTCTAGCTTTTGCATTGTTTGAGAGTAAAACGACTTATTCAAAAGCGGACTGGTTGCTTAGAAGAAGGGGGAGGGAGAGTAATAAATGCACCTTTGTAAAGCGAGTCACTTTCCCAAACGGGGAATTGCCAAAACTTTTCTGTAATGACAGATTCCTATTAGGGGATGCTCAAGAAATACGTCACGCTCTTTTTGGCCTTTTCAAACCTCCCCCCTGTCCCCCACATGTCACGCTGTGTCACACTTTTCATAACCCCCTCCCCTTTAAAGACGTCACACTCTAAGTCAACCCCCCCTTTTTTCAACAAACAAAAGAAATAAACTTTGGTTACACCCCTACTTAATGGTTCCTAGTCGTTTCGTCACACATTCAGCTTATCGCATTCACTTTGTTCCAGGATCATTTTGTCACTAAGTTGACTCGGCACATTTAGCTCACCATGTAGATAGCGGGACCATTTATGTTATATACTCATTCACCAAAATTCATGGCACACCTGCCTAAAAACGTGTTGGGCTCCCTCTGGCCCGGATACCAGCAGCAACTCGTCGTGGAAGAGAGTCTACCAGTCCCCGGAACACATCCACGGGCATTGCAAGCCATGCTGCCTCCACTGCACTCCATAACGATGCTGCATTTACCAGTTGTGTTGGTGATGACCTGACAGATCCTTCGATGAAGTCCCACAAAAGTTCAATGGGATTGCAATCTGGGGAACGTGGAGGCCAAATCATTGCCGTGAAGTCAGTAGCATGTTCCTCCAGCCACTGTCATGTCACAAGGGTCGCGTGTGGAGGCGCATTATCTTGCTGGAAGATGCTGTTGCCCGCGGGGTAAAAACAGTTCATGAAAGAGTGCAGGTGGTTCCCAAGCAGATCAACGTAGGAAGTAGCACGCAGAGTGGATGTCAGATGCACCAATGGACCCATTACATGCTACGAGAAACACCCCGGACAAGTACGGTGCCTCCATCTGCCTGAATTTGAATTGTCCCCACCTGAGAAGCGGGCTGAACTGTCCCCACATGACCATCGGCCTGATAAAGCTGAAACTGTGACTCGTCGGACCAGGCAACCTTTCGCCAGTCCTCAGTGGTCCAATGTCGATGTTGGTTGGCCCAGGCTAGGCATTGCCGACGATGTGCACCTGTCAAGAGTGGCACCCGCCGTGGCCTCTTGCTCCCAAAGCCTGCAGCTGCCAAAGTTCGCCGAATTGTCGTCACGGACACAATTGTGGGATGTCTCAGGTTGTACTGCATGGTGATTTGGCCTGCTGTCGCCCTTCGGTAGCAGTTGCAAGCTGGGTGACCCGACGAACACCTCTGGCATCAAAAAAGTGCGGGCGGCCTGTCCGCTGTCCGAGATGGGTTATAACCCCTCGTTGGTTGTCCTCTTGATAGACCCTTGCAACTGTTGTGCGGGAAAATTGCAGGGTGTTGGTCACATCTGATATTGAGGCGCCCATCCGTCTGGCACCAACAATCATATCCTGTTCAAATGCGGATAGCTCTCGGCATGCTGCCATTTCTGCAGCTAGTTTTGCTTATAATGATTGTGTGATATCAAGGAGTCCTGTGCACCTGCATTCCTAGAATTGAAGCAGCGGGATCTGTCTCATTACGGACAGGGAACCTGATTGGAGGGGTGTACTATGACGTTTGGTGAGTGAGTGTATATGGATAATCGTTGCACTTATAGAACATATACTATTTAATTTGCTCCTTTGACCTATCACCTCTCTCAATAGCATCCTATATACAACTCCCTTGAAACACAGCATCCTAAGTGGCAAAATGGTTCTTGGATGAGTTGAATATGCAAGTTGATTGTGTGACAAAATAATCTTTGGATGAAATGAATGTGACGACATGGAAGAAGTAGAATTCCACTTCTACTTCTTCCATGGTGACGATTTGAATGAGACAACATGATTATGATCAAAAATTACAGTACATATGGTATAACCTGCTGCAAATGGGGAATTCTGATGGTATTGCAGTTTATCATATTTCACCAAGATTTCCGACTCTGCCATTTTAATTTCCCTTAACTCGTTTTTCCTCTTTGTTCCCATCTCTACTTCCCTTATTTTGGTTAAGTACTCATTTTTTTCCAAATGCTTTTCCCCTCGGCCTATTTTTTTATTTTTAATCCGATGAAAATAGATGAGAAAATTGCCTCTTAACTTAGTTTTGATTCTCTTTTTTCTAAATTATTTGTAATAAAATCACTTTTCTTTGGAAAAGTCTAATAACTTAAAAAAACAAAAGAAAAGTGTCTTTGTGGTTTTGGCTGGGTGAATGACAGAGATGAAATAAAGGTGACAAAGGGTGAAGAAAATTTATCATAAGGATAGAATTTAATGAATTGGCCAATGAAGTGTCAAGGTGCAAACATGTGATGTAGAACCTTCGAGCATAAAAATAGAACACATAGGAGCAACTTGTCGCAGCAACTTCTTAACAATAGGAGGGTGGAATACAATGGGTAATGAATAGCAAATCAACCCCTTCTGTGCCTCGGGTAAACAGCTGCATATTGCAGGTCTGCAGTGTCGAGCGACAACCGCGACATTTCCAGGAATGCTTTCCATTATATTCAACAATTCTTTTGTTAACCCTGTCCCCTCTTTTGTTAAAAAGCTGCTGTGATTTTTGTCAATCACCAATGCACAGAGGCTTTAACTAACTCATCTTCACAAAAATGGCAATTAACTGACCTAAATGAAATAAGAAAAAAAAGTAACATGAAAAATGGAATTTGAAATTTCAGAATTTGAAAGTGACATCACACTTAAGGAACCCCCCTCCCCCCATCTCACTTTTCTTATCCCCCCCCCCCCCAAGAGCATGATGTATTTCTTGAACGTCCCCTTATTGCATGCATGCATGTATTTTTGTATGCATGCATGTATTTTTGTATGTATGTATGTATGTATGTATGTATGTATGTATGTATGGATGGATACAGTATAATCTGCTTAGGTCAAAGTCGTATAACTCGAAATAAATTTGAAATCCCTTCCCCTATATTCCTGATTTCAGAATCATTTAAGTCAAATTCCTGATAAGTCGAATAATTTATACTTCAACTTAAGTGGATTATACTGTATTTATAAAACAGTGGTTTGTGCAATTCAGTTCTTTGTGAAATGGGTTTGAGAGTCGAAAAAGTTTGGGAACCAATGCCTCAATACATTTTAATATGCAGGTATTTTATAACAACCATCATATGCAGGTCTTCTTGCATTTATTTTATTCTTGGTTAGGGGATTTTAATGTAGTTTTATTTAATGTGCTGGCACTGGCTTGGTCAACAGCTCTCAATGTCCCATGACCGTGACTTCCGGTTCACCTCCTAATGGTAACCCTGGTTCCAATAAGAAAAAATCTGGTCACCCTACTCAAATACCAATGAACAATGTTGACCCTTCCATGACTCCTATACAAATACTAATTCTATATTTTACTTGGAACATTATAAAAAACAAAAAAGGAAAAAAAAACATGATAAATTTGCTAGATCTGACAAACCTGCTTCAACAATAGCAAGCTTGTTGCTGGAACACACAGATAGTACTTTTAAAAGGCAAGAAGTAGTCCACAACAATTTTTCGTAGTTGTAAGATCGCATAATACGCACAAGTTCAACAGGTCCGTGGCTTGCAAGAATTATAAACTAAAAAGTTATAAAATAAAGAAAAACAACACTTTTTAATGGCAGATTCCAAAGGTGGTAAGGCTGTGTGTGAAGTTTGACTCATGATCTTTTATGCATCTCTAAAATTATTGCAACTGAAATTACCTTAATGTCCTGGTTACGATAAGCCAAAATCTGTAGACAATCAGTAACAATGGTTAAAAATTTGACGTTTTTATGCTGCAGCAGCGCTACCATTTTCTGCACACCTCCTGAAAGTTGAACAGCCATTTTGGAGTCTTCTTGATGAAGAAGATGATTATGTAATGTTGTTATAGCATAAAATAAAATTGCTTCCACAGGGGAACTGGTAAATAAATAAATAAATAAATAAATAAATAAAATTTAAAAAAAAAAAAAAAGAAGGGTCACAAAGAATTGTAATCATTCTTCTCCATCGTTATTTCATTAAGAAAAATAAATAAATAAATCTTTATATAAAAAAATGAATGTTTGTTTGTTTGTACCGTATGCTTTATACACCATTAATCCAATTGCATTGAAAATTTGCACACTAGGTCTTCAAAGCAAAAGGAAGGTCTGTGTCTACCTGAGATTTCTCAAAAAAAAAAAATTTCGTTTTTTTTCCGACAAAATTCTAATTTCTGTGTCAGCGCTCATGATAGTTCCTGACTCCTGCCGCCATCCTTGAAGCAAATTGGGAAGCCTCGCCTTCAAATGCCGACATGGCCGGAAGTGAGTGTTGGCGATGCAAAACACATGTCTAAACATGCGGAAAACTTTTTTTTTTTAGTTTCTTTCACACACAGGCCACGGGATGATAGTTTTTTTTTTTTTCGTGAACTTTGCTTTTTCTGTTTTTCTAATTCGCAAGTCTTTGAACATGGTTTCACTTTCAATTTTGTGTAGTACATCTTTCAGATACGTTCTTCCATTTCAGTTACGTCTTTTTGGTTTATGTTTGCTTTTCAACGCAAGAGGAAGGCCACTGAGGGTAATGGTAACTTTCATATTCGGGTTTCTGGAAACTGTCTACAATGTTTTTGGTCAATACGTAATGGAAACGAAAAATTCGCCCAATGCCTTTATTTCATCTTAAAAAGTGGAAATTTTTTTCGCCAACAGATGACGTCATATTCAACACGAGACAGTCTTCTTTTTGGGGTCCAGCGGAAAAACCCGGCTTGGCTATTAAGAAAGCTATAAAGTTAAAATTTAACACACAGCCCACTACCACAATGATGGAAAAAATCTAAAATTGGAGATAAGTGTCTTAAAAACATATAAATTAAAAAAAATTTAATCTATACATATGAAATAGACTTGGTTTATGTTTTTTTGCTTGCATATGTGAACAATCAGCCCATGGTGTTTGCTTCTGTTTGCTTCAACAATCGGCTGGTCGTGATTATATGTTGCATCAACAGTGTTGATGAAATAAATACATGCCGTAGTTGACGAAGAAGACAGGCCCCGACACTGAAAAGTCACTGAACATCTTAGTCCAAGCACTAATGAAATCATTTTTGTTTCCATCTTGGATTTTAGCAATCAGTATTTGTTCGTTTGTTAGAAACAATAAAGATTACATTGTTGCTTGGACTAAGAAGTTCAGGTGACTTTTCAGTGGCAGGGTCTGATTCACGTTTTAAAGGGGATAGTTATAAAAAGAAATAAAAAAATAAAGAAAATAATAAATACATTATTATTATTTCTTTTTTATTAAACTCTTTGGAGAGATGAGAATTTATTCTAAAACAGATAAGAGAGTACATCTACAAGGGTGTACAGCTGCTCAAGCTTTTGCTGAAAAGATGAAGGTATTTTCCCTAAAGAGCTAATAACTGTAGAAAATTTATTTTTCATATGGTTTTTATAAGTTATCTTATTTCATATTAGATAAATTATAAAAATTATAAAGAAAATTATAAAAATCTCAACTGATTATGTGAAAGGGCAATCTTTGCTGCTAAAACTAATACTGTCAATATGAACAACCACATTCAGGACATGATTCCATGGACTCTGACTGAATACAACTCTATTGAAACGGTTACATGTTGATAAAGGATGCTGATGATGCTGAAAACAAGAGTTCCTTACCTCTCTCAATCCATCAATGAAGTATATTTTAATAAAGACAGAAATAATTCTAAACTCCTAGCCTTTCTAACATGCAATGTCAAATTATTCTAAAATGTTAAGGATGCAATGTCAAATTATCCTGGACGAACCCAATTGGACACAAAATACCAATGCGTGCACTTTAAAAGATTCTTTTCTTATTTCCGAAATAAATATATACTTTATTAAGGGTTTTTCATTTATATTCAAATTCAGATATTGCAAAATTTCATCAAACAAACAGCCCGAGCAACGCCGGGCATATCAGCTAGTAAATAAATAAAATAAATAAAAGTATCCTATTCATTCAGCTTCTCTTTTGCCTTGATTTGAGCTTTCTTGAAGTGTAAATTTTTGACTATCTTCAACATCTGCAGATACCAAGTCTAACCAAAAATTAATCCCTCCAAAAAAGATACTGGAAAGTAGAGTTAGCCCCGAATTCATCTACTTTTTATCCCCTTTATCTGCACTTTTTAATCCCTATATTTTTTAATCAAAAAATTGATTTTCTTGCAAAACCTCCATATTTCAAACGAGATTGCCAGAATATTTTACACTTTAATAAATTTATAAAATTATTTCACCACATGGCCAGGGAGGCAGGTCGCCTGCAACATCACTCCTCCAATTCATGGCAAATAAGAAAAAGTTGATAACCAAGGCTCCTTAGGACCATGTACTGTCTGCAATTCATATATTTATGGCAAGCAACCTAAAATAAGATGTAACAGAATCTGTGGCGATATTTTCTATGCTGCCTGCGTAAATATTCATAAGTAGCAAGTTCAACATCTTGCTGGCAAATGTACTTGCCCGAAGGGTGGAGGTGAGCCAGCTAGCAGGGCCACGAATACGTAGGCAAATCAATTGTTTCCCTGTGTGTACTCATCACCCTCTAATAAGAGTAAAAATAAGGTTCCTCAGCAGGAAAAGTTAGAATCTTCAAATTTGGTGCTCGTATTGATAGCCGTAGAGAAATTGATAAAACGGTGAAGAACTACATAAGAATTAAAAATAATAAGACAGATAAGCTGTTAAATCTACTATCTCTCTTCCTAAGGGCTCAAGGCCGGAAGGTATGGTGAAGCACTCACTTCAAACATACGCGAATGTGGTTGATATTGGCTCGGTGGATTCCATACCCCCCTCTCAATCGAAGTTTTGGACTGAACCAGCCGAAGCAGATCTTTTAAATGTATTATGAATAAGTCGGAACCCAGGAAGGAAAAATTGACTGTTTTTGGAAATTCCAAGGATTTATCGCTTAAAATGAGTAACAACACTACTTCTCAGAGATCTTCTGAAAAATTGTTTATATCACGCTTAGCTCCCGAAACCGATATCGCTAATTTTTTTAAAAGGCGAAACAATTTCCTTATCTTGTATAAATCAATTGTGGTTTCTCAAATTTTGTATGCCTCTTATATCTGGTTTTCTGGAAATACTAAGTTACTAGATTACTTGCAAGCAGAATTTCTTTCTTGGGTTCGTACACTTGATCAAAGATAAAATTCCATGACTTTTCCAAAACTTTTCCAGGCAATTCAATACATTTTCCAAAATCATAGTCTTATTTCTTCTCAAAATGTCAGACAATTTTGTCTTGCACTTAAAGCAACATTCAATAATTTCTAGTCTATTTTAATCTTGGAAAGTGCTCCAATGGAACCAATATGATCAGTAATCATTCATTGTGCGACTAAAGTTTTTTTTCTGTCATATTTTTCTGTCTCCACTGCAGTGTTCTTGTTAATTGAAAACCCTCTTCCCACTGTTGCCTGACCATGAGAAAGTAACAGCAACTGTTTAATTAGATGCCAAACTTTATCATGTATTTTATTCTTTTCCATTTCATCATAAAATAAACCATCTAAATAGGTCAAGGTACTTTCTTTAAATTATCATAGAAGTTAAAAAAAAGATTTTGGATTTTGTAAATATGGTTCAAACCGTTTTAAGATTTCATCTGCCTCATCCTCCTCAGTTCTGTTTGCATCGACCATAATTTGTAAAATCTTCATGTTAGCAAAACAAAATTTCTTATTTCTTTTCATTTCCAGTGGATTTAGGCAAGTCAAATAATGTGGAAGTAGATACATTATAGGAATTTTATCTAGTCACTTAATAACTAAAAAAATTATTTAATAGTTGAAGGTTCAATTATCAGCATTTCCCAAACTGGGGTTCGCAACATCTTTCAGGGGGTTTGCCAAAATTTTTCTGTAATGGTGGATTATTGTATTGTATACATATATGTTTGTATATTTTTAAGTTAGTGGTTTGCACTACTCAGATCTTTGTGAAAGGGATTCGCGAGTCGAAAAAGTTAGGGAACCACTTGTGTAAATGATAACTGAAGCATACTATTCGTATGTTTTTGGGCCTTTCATAAGGCTTCGCAAAGTTTTGCAATATGCGCAATGGACATTAACATCTTTTTGAATCCATGCAATGTAATCGGCATCTTTTAACCATAAGTTATTAAATGAACATTTACCTGGCATTATAAATAATTTAAAAATCAATATCCATACTAATATTATAAATGTGAAAGTGTGCTTGTTTGTTTGTCCTTCCTTCACTTTGATACGGAGCAACAGATTGATGTGGTTTTCTATAAGGAGATAGTCGGAGGGCTCGAGAGTGACATAGGCTACTTTTCACTGTGGGGAAAATATCTATTTCCCAAGTGAAAACACCGCTTTCCTAAGTCCTTTTGAAATTCCCTGCTTTTGCTTTGAAATTCCCCTCAACAGATGGCGACCGTAGAAGGATTCAATCATATGGGAGGAAGGTTACAAAAATGGGTACAGGCTGGGGTCCCACTCAGAACGATTGGTTGATAATCTAAAGATGTGAGAAGAAGATTACAATAAATAATATGCAAAGAAAGGGTACTTTCCTCTCGTAAAGACTGGTTGTAGATAATCCAATCCCGATGTAGGAGTGTTACAATTACAAATGATGATTGTACCGTATTGGCTGAATATAAGCTGACCTTTTTATCCCAAAAACGAAGTCGCAAAACCAGCCTCCCTCGACTTAAATTCAAGTCCGACTCAAAAAACTCTTCCCAACCCTACATCATTAAATAACCCCCCCCCCCCACCTCCGACTTACCCTGCCTTTGTAAATTCAATTATATTTCTTAATTATATATTAATAAAACTACAATATATAAGATAAATACTAATAATAATGACAACAATATAACCAAAAAACAATGAATAGAAGAAACATTGTTCAAAATTTAAAAAAGAATACCATTGTAAGACATTTAAACATCTCAACTGAAAAATACTGATGATGTCCGAAAGGATGAAAATCGATTATATGACTAAGGAATAATAAACCAATTGTATTGTAAACTGGACGTTATGAAATTATAACTATATACACTATACAATACAACGTGTGTAAAATAATGAATCAATTATATTTCATTTAAAAATGATAATTATCAAATTACGTTAACTTTAGATAGGTAACCGCTGATGGGTTGTTTGTTTTTAACTTTAGATAGATAATTGTTGGATAAATCGCCTTTTTCAGCTAACTTTTTTTTTTTTTTTAACAGATAAATCGCCATATGCATGAAGAATTTGACTAAAGTTAATTTTAAGCTTTTACTTTGGGTTTTCATGCATGTTTCTTAACTAGTATTTCACTTACGAACACTTACACGATATTTTATTACTGAGAGATACACATGAATATACTTTTGGGACTATATTGTCAGTAATAAGGACGCACAAAAACTGAGATCGTCGGTAAAAGGTTAGAAATTGTCGAAATTGGAATGATTAAAATTAAAAAGCTTGCAAGATATCCTAAATCATTTCTAAACAGGATAAAGTACGGAGAAGGTTAATTTCTCCATGGGTAAAAGTTAAAGAGTTTTGTTCCCACTTTCCCGGAGAACTGTTACCTAGCTTAGTCACATTAATGAATTCATTACTGTATCATCTCTTCTTGTTATATTTACTTATATTTTAGATGATGAAAGAGATGGTTAAGAGCAATACCAGTTTGTGAGGATGTTGTTCTCTGTACTGTGTTTAGTAACAAAATTAAGAGAGACCTTGCAGTACAACATTTTAGTTTAAAAACCGACTAGTTTTGACATTTAATCCCACCTTCATCAGGGTAAAGAGAAATGGGCTAGCAGCCCTTACATAATGAGGCAGTAAATGATCTATATATCTAATATCATTTACTGTCTCATTACGTAGGGGCTGCTACCCCATTTCTCTTGTACCCTGATGAAGGCAGGATTAAATGCTGAAACTAGTTGGTTTTTAAATTAAAATGTTGTACTATAAGGTCTCTTTTAATTTTATATTTAATACCAGTTTATTTATTAAGAAATTCACACCGGGAAAAAAATGTCACAAAAGCCCAGTATCGGTAAACATTACCGATGGGCGGCCATGCT
The DNA here is from genome assembly GCA_023313115.1 of Rhysida immarginata. Lineage (NCBI taxonomy): Eukaryota > Metazoa > Arthropoda > Chilopoda > Scolopendromorpha > Scolopendridae > Rhysida > Rhysida immarginata. The sequence continues at coordinate 522,587 of JAHWFO010086720.1, forward strand.
TCTCCATCGGACTTTCACGGTTGCTGGTCACTAAAATTTGCCGAAACCAGCCAACATCCCCTGTCTTCTAGGTGGTGTTGCACCAGCTTTTATGACGTTATTTTTTTTTTACTGTATGAATTTAATAGAAGTTTTCAAACTATGAAAAATTGTTTACTTATTAAGCAAAGACGATACAGTAATAAATTCGGATCAAGAGTGCGACCAAATGAGATGACATGGGCAAACTTTAATAGGCAGAAAGATTCATTGGAGGAATCAGAATGCAAATTTAAAAAAAGAATCAAATGATAATCATGAAAATTCGGCAATGCTTGCTCCCAAATTTCGGCTGTTGTGGCCAGTTACGTATATTTCAAAGTTTTCCAGTGTTTCAATCTCCTTTGGATCCTTGCATTTTTCTACTACATGTATCTCCATAACTTCGTCGATATGTCCAACTGGTTCTTTTGTTTACTAATGGGCGTCATAGTTGGACTTGTCCGGATGTAATCTAATTACTGTTTGTAGCATTGTTTGAAAGAGTGTTTTGTTCTTCCTAGATAGTACTTGTCACATGATTGGCATTTTAGTTTATAAATTCTGGTATTGTTGAATTAGTCTTTATTTTTTCCTCGTTGTTTCTTTTTTTATGGCTTCGGCTGTTGTCGTTCTTGGTCCTGAATGCTATTTTGTTCTCTTTCTTTCTTCCTTTTTTAGGAAGTTGGTTACCATGTGGAATCTTGGTTGAAGAACATGAATTTACTCCATGTGCCTTCTTTTTTTCTTCTTTTTTATCATGGTTTTCGTTTTTTTTTTTTTTTTTTTTTTTTTTAGTTACAAATGCACAAGGAGATATCAGAAAGTAACTCCATTATTTTTTTCAAAGAAAATTAAAAACATACAGGTAAAATATTAAAACTACACGTGTGTATCTACTTTTCCACATAGGCACCTTGACAATTTAGACATTTATACCAATGCTGAACCAGTTTCAGAATACCCTGCTCATAAAACTCCGCCAGCTATGGATACAGCCAATGGCGCACAGTAGATTTGAGTTCCTCTTCAGTCTCAAACCTCTGACCACCCAGAAAAGTCTTCATGAGACCAAAGAGGTGGTATTCCGAGGGCACTAAGTCCGTGAAATCTCAAGAAGTCCATGAAATGATCATTAAAGGGTCCAGTATATAAGAAGATTCATAAACAGCTGAATATTTCTATTTCTACTATACAAAGTATTGTTCAAAAGTACAAGAAGAGAGAACTCACAACCAATCTTCCTCGATGTAGGTGACTGAGTACACTATCGGAACGTGCTGGGTGGTCCAGAATCTCCCAACCAAAACGCACCAGTTTTGCTTTGATGACGTTGGCCATATGCGCGCGTGCATTGTCATGAAGAAGTCAAACATCGTTTCCTCTTTTTGCTCAGGCTTTTTGGAATCCAACATGAACAGATTTTGTGGTATCCAAGCTTCTAATGCACCATAGCCCATGCATATCCATAAGATATAAGAAATATTTCATTCACTTCTTTCAAGGAAATGCAACGGTTTCCTGATTGGTTGTTAATGTCATCGATAATGGCTGGTGTTACCGCTGATGCAGGCCGCCCAGAATGCTGTTTATCAGCAAGACTAACTATTCCTTCAATAAAGTTTATACCTTTTGCACACAGTGAAATAGTCCAGACAGTCGGCACCATAAACTTCTACCATTTCCCCATGAATCTTTGCAGGTTTCTTACCTTTTGAGAAAAGAAACCTTATAACAGCTCACTGTTCTTCCACTGTAGATAACATGATAGCGACAGTCATTTGTAAAACGACTGGTAGCACATAGTGCGCAGGAACAATTCTTGTTATGTAATGTCTGTGCATGTACTCAGCCTTCTTTTTGGCCATGTTAACTTTTACACAGTGACTATATTTCCTCCGTTAAAAAAGAAATGGTGTTACTTTCTGATATCTCCTCATAAGTTGAAATGAAACTTTCGAAACTTCTGTTATCAACTATTCATTAATGTCTGACTTCTCCATCATATTTTTAAATAGACCAAAATAAAATAAAAAAAATATTCTGCCCAAGAAAAATGAGTGTACAGTCAAACCCTGATAACTCAAATCATCAGCAGACCACATAAAAATTTTGACTTATCAGGTTTTGGAGTTAACCAGTAGGCTTTATGAACACTACAAAGATTACATGATACTCATAGTATTTCTATGAATTTGATTAGTTTGAATAGTTTTAATGAGATCCATATACAAATACAGTAGGGACCCAGTAAAATACGGTTCGTTCCAACACGAAATCAATTGCAATGCTGTTTTGGCATGGCTTTCGAATTGTATTTCCAGTTTTTAAAAATTTTCGAAAGGTATCTCTTAGCAATTTTTGCCCATTTATTTTTCACCTGATGACATTTATGATATATGTATAGATGTTTTATATTTGAAACTTTACAGGGAATTCACTTTTTTCTTGAATTTCCGTCACTTCCTATTCACTAAAACCAAACTTTCTTTGAGTTATCCGAAATTTATTAAAAAATTTGTTTGAGTTGATGAGTGAATTTTCTATTGAATTAAATGCTCTGGGGGATGGGACTTAGAATATCATTGGAGTTAATCGGGAATTTGAGTTATTCGGGTTAGTCATTACCTCAACAGCATCACAAGAGCAGGAATTCCACCAGAATTGAAAATGGCCAATAATCCATGCTGATAGAGTGATAAGTTATGCAGTGTTCCTGCAGCGTATTTGGTGGTCTCCAAATCATTGCTTCTTGACATTGCTCGGACCAATGCAGCAACCATCTATAAATATACATAATAACTTATTAAGAGAAGGTAATATAATATTCCTATTAGTCTTTTGTTATTAAAATAAAACGTAGAATAATGAGTTAATTTTTCATACTATTTCAGTTTTTGTGAAATAAATTTATTATAGCAGTTGTTGGTACATTTTCTTTTTGTACCATTCATTTTGAATTATCCTGCAATAGCAATGTGTTGTGCACAACAGTAAACAGTCTACAATAGTTGAGTGTGTATGTATACAAGTGTATGTATATACACCATTGAAAATAAAATTGCAACATCCTAAAGCATGATACTGATTTTGACCAGAGTATGTCAGGTACATTTTAGTGGGTATTAGATAATCTGATAAAATTTTCACAACATAGATAATCGCGATATCAAATACAGGATAATTGTAAGTAAACCGACAGTACAGAGTCATCTGTAGCTCGATCTCACTACCACAATGGTGCCAAATCGTGTAGAGGGGACTAACGATGGCATGGGAGGGAGGATCAGTTTCTGAGATTGAGCTGACAGATGGCTCTGAGTACTGTCAGTTTAATTACAAACACCCTGTAGATCAACACCAGCCTCCAGTAATGAAGAGAAACTGCAGAATGGGAAAAAACACTGCAACAGAAATATGTAAAGAAAGGAAAAAAACTCAAACCACGCATAGAAACAAAAATGCGATATCGGATACACATTGAGTCTAAAAATAGTAAGTTAGTGATTCAGGGTATTGCAATTTCATATTTCTAAAATATATTTTCTCATTAATAAAACTCTTACTATATATCCTAAAATGTATTTGCTTGAATAGAAATCTAAACAAATGTACAGATATATGTAAGAAGAAGAATAGCTCAAAAGAAAAAAAAAAAAGATTTCATATGAAATCAAAGTTTTTCAAACAGCTAGATAAACTAACATTATGCATTAGTTTATTTACCTGGGGAGAATTCATGATGGCATGACAGCTGGCCTCCTTTTTGGACAGCCGATGAATCATCATTGCAGCATGGCATACAAGTACTTGGTCTTCATTGTTGAGCCATTTTATTAATGCAGGAATTGCACTAGTTGCTAAATCAGCATCATTTTGGTAATTGGTAGGATTCACAGCAGCATGCTGTAACATTTGTGGCGGTTCAAAAAATCTCTGCACAGCAGTCAATTGGGTAGAATCAATCTGGGTCGATGGAACTTTGATACCTTCCTCTAGTGCTTCAGGAAATGTAGCAGTTCTTACTGTTTGGGAACATGTTTTATTTAGCTGTTGGTTCATTTCTTATTTTTCAAATTTAAAAAAAAGAAACTATTATAGTTTTGACAATTGAATAGAAAACAAATTAATTGGCAAATTTAAAAAAAAAAAAATCGATTATGAGAAAAAAATCATATGGAGGGGGGGGGGGTTAAATAAGGATTTTTTTTTTTTTATTATTTTATTTTGGTTGTTTGTTTTTTACCATGAGCTTGCTCTTGTGTAAAACTCGGCCTAAATCCAGTCTGATCCCAATTAGACATAAGTAGCTCTCTATCAATATCATCTTCCTTTCCACTTAATGAAGGGGCCTTGCATTTAAAATTAAAACAAAGAATTATGCCAAAAAAATTCAATAAAATAAAAATAAATAAATAAATTGCATAATGGTAAGAAGTTACATAAACACACCTGTGATGTAGCCCCAGAATGAATGCCTGAATCTCCCATATACGATGACTCTTGCCGCATGATTGTTTCTTCTTTCGAGTTACCTACAGACAAATCCCCTACAAAATAAAATTCAAAATAAAGATTTAATTGAATGATAAACTTTGTTTACATTATACAGCCAAGAGAAGTGCATATACATGTATAGTAAGGCAAATACATGTTTATGTCTTCAATATAACCAAGAACCTTATTTTGTAATCTTTATTAAGAAAAAAAAACAAAAAAACTAGTTAGAGATGTTTGAACAAAAGCTTGACTTCTTTCGATGTACAATTGCCTGTAGCACTGATACAAATTTCTCACCCCTCTATTTACATGAGAACTGCATTCAGAGTCGGGATCATTCTCTTGAAAAAGAGCCACTGCAGATTCAAAGTGGTTAAAAGCACCAAGCTTGTGTCAACGTTTTGACTGGCACTCCCTCATCTTCATCAGCAGATGCATCTTTTCATAATTCTTTTATTTACCATAATTGGCTAGTTTGCATGATGATTCACGATACACAGTGTAATAACCAAACAATGTTTCATTTTTTATATTTTTTTAGGAGAGGAGACCCCATTTTTTTGGGGGGGGGGGGGGCATAAGTGCCAAACAAGCATCATAACACTGAAACAGTCTTGGAAATTTATAAATGATGTATTTACGACACGACATAAGTCAGGTCTTACTGTATTTAGAAATAATTTGGTGTTTGCAAGCTTCTATGTTCTAAGGCAAGCATTCAATAAATGGTGGATAGGTAAGAGAATTTTTAAAAATATACATGATTGTTATCCCCGTTTGAGGAAATGTTTATGTTGAAAGTAAACGATTGCAATAGTTTTTAGAAATTTTTAGAAGAGGCCACTTCTGATTGGTTGCCCACTTCTGCTTGGTTGTCGCCATTTTGTTTTTGAAACTTTGCTATTCGTGCTGGCTTCATTTGGCGACAGAAATTTGAGGGAAAAACTGAATTTTCTGTAAAGTTTCGAACATACAGCATGTAGAAATAAATGTCGTGAAATGCAAAATAATTGGTCGAAAATCGCAAAAAGATGCTGTTTGAGAAACTGGAAGTAGAATTCGGGAGCCAAGCCTAAACCTCATTGGAGAAGCTTTTGCACTGTAGCAGACCATGTTCGAACGGGTCCATACCATATAAAAGAGCTCTATCTTCTTTCATTTCTCACCATTACCAATCGAATGACATATCATAAGCCATATGTTGCCATCTGAAAACCTTGATAGTTCTAAAGACCCTGCTACCCTCAACTTTAACTCCACTGGGACAATTTGGTCCAAACTTCAGAGTAATGTAGATCTTATCTAGAGGAATGTGCATCAGAATTTCTCTCCTTTACGTATCTATATACCATATACACAAGTTGGCCCCCTCTAACTCTGACCCCAGTGGGCTGAACAAAAACAAACTAAGTAGTGAAGGAGGACATGCCCTTGTATGCTGCATTCCAAATTTCAACCTCCTACATCAAAAAATGTAGAAACTATAAAGGTAACAGACAGATGAATGGATTAATACATCTGCTGAACAATAAGGAAGCAAACAGGAAAATTTATATTTTAGGATGGCTTACATTTCCCCTTGTTATAATTAACTAAATATAAAAATGTTAGATATTTATTTATTTATCTATTATTATTTAGATAAGTATAATACAATTACTTTAAAGGATCTATCACCCATAACTATTTGGAGTCCGGACACTATACGGAACATCTTGATTACACTGTTTTGCAATGAAATTGCCCCACCAACCAGGAATTATCTGACCTTCTCCATATTTAGTGGGGAGGTTCGTCTATCTCTGAATAGTAAACAATTAGACGCATGCTCACAGGACGGACATGACCATTTGGGTTGATACAGGGTTTCCGGGTGCCTTTATAGGCTCATCAGTTGACACCTGCACGAGAAGTATCCATGCAGTAGAGAGGAAGCAACTGCCTCGTGAACGCACAGTACTGTAATACGCACAACGGTCTCAATGCCGTGATGACGACAACCACAACCATTCACGCAATTAATGGATTTTGAACGAGGTCGGATTATTAGCCTCTCCGAGGCCGGCTGGTCAACCAGACGGATTGCTGTCCATGTGTCACGGGACGCACGGACGGTAGGCCGATATTGGAGGCAATGGTGAGAGGAAGGCACACATGCCAGAAGACCAGACTCTGGGGCCTGGAGAAGCATGTCAGCTCGTACCAATAGGCGGATACTGCGAACAGTGCTAGTGGACAGAACAATCACCCTGTGGCAACTGTGCGACAACATTACTATTCCCGGTACTGCTCCAGTGTCAATAGCGGCAATAGCACGCTGGTTACACGCCGCGACAATGTCTACCAGGTGTCCATTGTTGTGTCTTCCTTTGACACCTGAGCACCACGCGATATGACTGCAATGGTGTCGTGAACGAGTGGGCTGGCGAATGGAATGGCACCCAGTGATCTTCAGCAACGAATCCCGCTTTTGTTTGGACACCGACGACAACGCAGACGTGCGTGGTGCAGATCATTGGAACGTGCCAATGAACAATGCATCCAATATCGCCATCGTGGACCAACACCTGGGATCATGGTCTGGGGTGCCATCGGCTACGATACCAGAATGCCTTTAGTCACCATCCAAGGTACCCTGATAGCAGCACGGTATGTCACAGAGATTCTGCAGCCCGTATTACTGTCCTTTCTGCACACCATACAAGGTGCTGTTTCACTTACGGTTTTCGCTCTTTCTTCCTGTGCCGTATCAGAGATTTCTTGTTTATTACTGTTTATTTCTTGTTTAATTCCAACACTAACTGTATTTTACTGCTGACATTGTTGAAAATAGAATCGACATGGTGTATTATCTCGTTATAGGTCTGCGAATACAAGAATACCCGATCTGCTCATACAGGATCGAAACTAGCTGTATCGGTTCTCACAAAGCTGTACGACCTCAAAATCTCGGACCGTTTCGTGGGGCCCAGGCCTCCCTTCTCGTGAGGTTCTCGGCTCTATCGAAACGGGCGAGACCACCTCACGAAAACCTATCGAAACAATTCAGAGAGAGAATACCCTACTATTGCGAGGTCCGTGAGTCTTTCAAAATACACCCAAATAGCCTGGGTTTTCCCAGCATCTTTTCAAGATGACCGCCAAGCTGAGATGCCCAAGAGCACAGTGGTTTTGTGTGAAATCTGTAATAATAAAGCTTAAAGAGTAAGGTAAATTTGTCCTGGTTTCATCGGATTATTATATGCAATTTTAGGAAATTGAGAAAAAAAAGTGAAAAAATTTTCTGTAATGTATATTTAATAATAGATAAAACTTCGTTTGAAATGCCTCCTCCACCCTCATCGTATTTTCCCTGGTTTATTAAAAGAAAACTGATTAAATGCAATTTTTTATAATACGCAGTAATGATTTTTTCTTAAATTTCATTTTGCATAATACGCGTATTATATACCGAAAATTACAGTAATTATAACCGTGTAAACATACTATATTTATGGTACACTATATTTAAGGTCTTTATGCTAGATTATATATTAGAGCATATCTTTCATTAGAATAAATTTTTTTCCATTTAGAAAAGTACAAAAGTTGTTGATTCATTTCTTGTTTTTTTTTAAATAAATAATAGAAAATGAATTGACCAACTTACAAAAAATTTAATTGCGAGAAAAAAATCATTGATACAGAGAGAATGAGGGAGAAAGGATAAATAAGAGAAAAAAAAATTACCATTAACTTGTTCTTGTGTAAACCCCTGCCCAAATCCAGCCTGGTTCCAATCATGATCCAAATCAAATATTACTTGTTCTCTCTCTTGATCCAAATCATCTTCTTTTTCACATACTGAAGGGGGCTTGAATTTAAAATTAAAAATAAAAAGGATCAAGCAAAAGAACTATAACAAAATAAATATAATTGCATAAGCATACCTGTGTTGTTGCCCCAGAACTTATGCCTGAATCTCCCATACTTGATGATTCTTGCAACATGATTGTTAGTTCTTTTGGGATTCCTATAAGCAGGTCCCCTACAATTAAAAATAAAGATAAACTTATTTAAACATTCAATGGCCAAGAGGAATTGAAGTCTTAGGCTAGCATCATGAGTTCAATACCTTCAGTGGGGAACAAACCAGGCTCCCTTAACCTTTACCTGTTGACATGCGGTCTGTAAGGATTCACAGAAACCATGTTCTCCATACACGAGTGTATTAGACTCTTCAGTAGCTTCAGGTTTAATTGCATCCATGCCATCACTAGCAGCAATAATGTTGGTAGGAGCAAATTTGTTAAGTACAATTTGTCTCTATTTGTAATTCTGGAATGGCCTGTCAGGCTGCATGTCAGAATTTAAAACCTTTTTTAGTGTAACACAGTTTATAGTTTTGGATCCGATTTCCAGAATATAAAATAATGACCGGAGATTATTTATAAAAGTCTCAGAATGCAAACTAGTGTTAGTTTATATGCAAAAAAGGATGTGTATAATTTGACAGGGTGCGTACGCTTTGTGAAAAATAAAATTCAAGGACTTTCAAGACTTTTCCAGGACAAATGATGATAAAATTCAAGGACTATAATCACACTTTAATGGTAAATGAAAACACATTTTAATAACATTATATAAAGATATTTAATGAAACATTCCAATTTTTTCATTACAAAATCCTAGGTAAAAAAAAATAGTAAATTTAAAATTGTTTTATTCACAAGTGTATATGTTCATAAAGGAAAAAAAAATGTAGGCTACCTTCAGTTAGTCATTTTTAGTAAATCATATTGAGTTATTTCACGATCCAATTCTTTTATTAATCCCATTTTCTCATCTGCCGATTTTCTGAAGCTATTGGATTTGACAATAAAATCAAAATTTCTTTCGGTTTCTGCCCTTTGTGCCATTTCATCCGCAGATTTTAATAATACTGCCACATCTTTTTCAATACTTTTTTTTTTTCTTTTTCATTTGATCTAAATCATCTTGGATTGCCTTTCTATTTTTGACTACTGAAACATGTGTTTTCTCTTTTGATTTCATTTGTAAATAAGCCATATATTTTTGTCTGGCACTTCCAACACTTAATAGGAGGGATTTGGAGAGATTAACATTTTAAATCCCACCAACATATGAAATGTGATCATATATAATCCTTTGAGATGTAATAGAATTTTCCTGCATATTTTCAATAATAAGTTCCTTATTTATCGAATAACCTCTTTCCACAGATGCTTGTCCATGTGATAAAAGTAATAGAGACTGAATAATATTCCACAACTGTTTGAAGGATAGATTTGAAGACATATATTCATTAAACAATACATCAATTCTTGATGCCTCTTCAGTTGAATCAAAATTTATGATACCTGAGTTTATTTTTGCTACATCAGTTACAAATTCTTGGAATTGCTATAACACACTGTCACACTCTTCAGGCTGGAGGCGATGCACATCTACAAGAAGTGTTAAAATTGATTTGAAATTTTTCACACACGAATGTCCATCTGTGGCCATCAATTGGGGGTCTAAACACTTCAGGTGACGAACAAGAGAATACTGCATGGGGTTTTTAACTAGTAGTTTTGAAAGTAGTTCTTGTAAAAATGTTCTGCATTGTATTCGGAATTCCATAACTTGCCGCTCACTAACATTCTTTGATATCAAACTCTTTGTTATTGTTTCTGCTTGAAAACCAATATCAATTCTTTTGTAATGGCAACACACATTGCTATAATAGAAATCTAAGTTAAAGAGCTGTATAATTGAAGATGCTTCATCCATTACAGTCTTCTTAATAAAGCGATTCATTAAACTTCTAATAATTTTCTCCATATCCTTACCCAGAAACGGAAGCAAAGGTTTATCTGCCTGATATCCTTTTAAAAATGGCAACAGCTGTTTAGCAACTAAATTAAAAAAGTGCAACTTCGGTATGGTAAAAGGATCTTGTAAGAATTTGTGTATTACATCAAAGGAAGCAGTGCTAAGATTTTAAATACTTTTTTGCTAATTTCATTATCGTATTTTTCAAAATATGACCAAAGTTCAATAGCTCTCTCACAAGCAGGTGAATTTTCCAGCTTCCTGTGTGGACAAAATTTGAGTGGCATTTTTGGTGCACCTATTTTATCTACAAAATCTTCTCTTCTTGCAGGAGAATCTTTGAATAATCTGTACATGCTTGTAAGAAGTTTTTCAATTCCCCATCCACTAGCCATGCATCCATGTCTAAATGAATTGTTCATTATATGGAGGCCACAACTACCAACATTTAAAAGTGACACATTAAAATCAGAAGAAATCGAAGCTTGAAACGAATCAAAAAATTTCCAGTTCATATTCAGCCCATCCATTGATAATTGAAGAATATTTTTTGTTGGCAGGCATTCAATACATTGTCGAAATAGTTCCATCATTTTATCTGCTGTTGCATGTCCCAAGAAGACTGAACTAAAATTTCTTGTTTGGATTTTACCATCTTCCCATAATCTAATGTGAACATCCATTTGTTTTGTTTGAGTAAATTTGTTTAAATTCTCATCAAATAAAATTGCAAAATGTTTATTTTCACTTTTAATATTACTGACAAGAAGGGATTTAAAATAAGGAGCCAAGCCAAAGCAACAGATGTAGACACATTTTTTTTTCTCCACGGGAGAAATTTTCTGCTATCACGCTGTCAGGAAACATGAGTTTAAATAATAAATCGTTACCAGCACATGAACGATAGGAATAATGACTTTTAACTACCTTTAATGCCCAAAGTGTTTCAGCTTTGATCGTCGCATTTTTCTCCCGAGGAATTCGCAATGTTGAAGATGATGAGACGGAAGTTGTTGGCATATCTTTACTAGGTTTATCCACTAGCAGCTGATCAAGCGTATTGTTTTAATTACGTATTTCGAAGAGCGAACGATGTTTTTTACCTTTTTTAGGGCTCTTTAATGCAGATTCACCCATACTGGAATTATCCACGTTCCTCAAGCATAAAATACATTTTGCAATGTGACTATTATTAATATCTTTTGATATCCAACTTGCATAGACAGGATTTTTAAGCCAAAGTTCGTTGAATGAACATTTACCCATATTTCGAATGAAAAATTTGTTTTATTAGCGTGCCTTGAATTATAAGTGAATCCAACAAACAGAAAACGAAAGTAAAACAGAAGCGTTAGCGACTACAGCGACAATTTTATGAAACGGTGAATTAAAGAATGAACTACAAATGGTCGGTTTTCAAGAATTTTTCCAGGTTCATCTAAGAAAACCTTCATTTTTCCCGAATATTTAAGGCCTTGAAAAAAAATTATGAAATTCAAGCATTTTCAAGGTTTTCAAGGCCACGTACGCACCCTGATTTGAGTTTACAGTCTGAACAACCTCTCAATTTATGAAAAAAAAATAACCTTGGCAAGTTGGAAAATTTAGATTATGTTTAATTACAATAATTCGTATATGCATTTTATAAAAAGTAACTTTAACAAAATCATGAAATCGGAATTATACATAGTAATTGTATTAAATATACAATTTTGTATTAAACACTTCCATACATGTTAAAATAAATTTAGGAAGGAACAAAAGAAAATTATTTTATGAATTCTTTTTTTCAGAAAATTTTGAGAAGTGCATTGAATGGCTTCACATGGGGGAAACTACTCGTAGAATTTTTTTTTATCAAAATCGGCAAGTCAGACAGAGTCTCCTTCCTTGTATGTCTGTTGGGAAAATGGATCAGATCTGCATAGGATGCCATTTCTAAAGAGAGCTTCATGAGGAGATTTAAAAAGTGCTACATTTCAAATGGATTAGGTGGTGCAAAAAATGACTACATAGAAAGAAAATCTTAATGATAATGAAATATAAAATTATTTTATGTTATCAAAAGAAAATTTTTTTAATAGTATTAAGTCAATTAAGTAATAATACTTTGAACTGTTATAAATAACAACTGAAATAAAAGCATTTTTTATTTTTAGAAACTCTTTAAGTACAACTGATTTATTAATTTACATGTAAAGGTTAAATGTGTTTTTTTTATTAAATTTGTTAGTAGAATTTTAATACCGTTGAAATGCATTTAAATGTAGTTCATTTTCTAGCTTAAATTTTTTTTTCTTGAAACGCCTGCAAATATTGGAGGCAAGGGGGGGGGGTATATTTGAAGTTGTTTTATGATCAGGTAAACACCATACTTTCTTTACATCTAAAGTACCGTAATTTTTGGGTTATAATACGCACCCTTGTTTTTTCATGTTTTGAGAAAAATTCCCAGATCATAAAACACAATCGAACATTATCATGGTGGTGACAGAATTAGAAAAAAAAAAATACCCTGACATTTCCCTGATTTCCAGAAAATATCTTGAAAATTTCCCCGATTTTTCCGAAAAATTAAGCTAAATTAAATATCATTCATCATTAACAGGATATAATAGTTACTTAAATGTAATGTTTGATATTTCTACACTTTGGGGACAATACAAAATTTAAATTATTGTATATACCGTATAATTACCGTTAATGTATATTATAATTCCTATAAAAAGTGAATTAATTTAAAAAAAACAACAAAAAAAAAACAAAAACAGAACATCAAATTTCTTAATGAAAATTCAAGTAAACCTTATTCAGTTTTAACATTTTTCATAACTTGACTGCATAAGCTTTCTATATCTTGTATGCTTCGGTTCAAGGCAGTTTGGAAGTAGCGATCTTTGGGAGAAGTTATTTTCTTATTAGATGTTGGCGACGAGAAATTCAAATAAAAAGTGAATTAATTTGTTGTATAATGAACTGGACACTGTATCTGCTGAATTATAACACATGGTAATTTCATGTGAATTTCATCAGGACAGTAGTTCGAAGCAGTTTTGAAGCGGAGACCATCGCTCTGTTTGCAAGTAGCGATCTTTGGGAGAAGTTATTTTTGTATTAGTTGCTAGCAATGAGAAATTCAAATAAAAATTAATAAAATTGGGTGCATTAATTTATTGTATAATGAACTGGACATTGCATGTGCTATATAATTAATGTAAAATACTCAGTAATTTCGTGTGAATTTCATTAGGACATAAAGCAACTTCGTTGGTTCCAGCCTGGAACTTCCAGGCAGTTTGGAAGTAGCCATCTTTGGGAGAAGTTAATCTAGCTTTCGAATACGCCAATTGCCAATCGACAATCGAGCAGTGGAGTGGAAGAAACAATGCAAGTGGTACTGAAGCAGAGCTCCCAAATTCACTCGTCACATTGTATAGACCAGGGGAATTACACTGAGATAGGTGAGAAGCCTGATAAAACCTTGAAGGTCCTCCTCAAGATGATTGAAAAATATTCCCCTCATTCTGGGGATAAAAAGGTTGACTGATTACTTCGAAGCTACTGCTAGCCATGATTAAACTTTAGAGAACGATTTGACAATTTGCCGAATAGATTTTCCGATTTCCTCATATAATTTGAGCATCGCGCCTATTTTCGTGTTCATAGCTTGCAAATCAGACGGGTTGAAATTTTTGTCAACAGTTCTTGAGACCACCGATGCGTAGGATCTCCCTTCAATAGTCTTAGCACCACGCACTGTTTTGGGATATTTAGGACATCCAGAGAAACTTGACGTATGCTGTCCTTCACAGCGAATACATTTAGGTGGATCCTGTCCCTTTACATTTTTTGCAGTCCCTGGAGTCCTGCAGGGCCTGGACTGATGGTCTCCTGCACACTTATTGCAACGGGGTAGCTCAGTACAACCCATGGAAACGTGTCCAAATCTGAGGCAATTGTAGCATTGAAGAGGTTTCTTATTGCCCCTAAACAGCTCAACGAGCACCACCAGATGACCAATCCGAGTGACTTCTATAAATGTTCTATTATGATCAGTGTTTTGAAATAGTGCCAGGATCAGCGCACTGATTTAGTGGCATATCAACAGAGCCATTTGCCTTTTTGAGTCATATTATTTTCTCAGGAAAATTTGTCCTCTTAAGATCGTCAAGAAAATCATCCCAGTTATAGCCAATTGTCTCCTTGAGGACGTAGATATGTCTCTGAAGTGGCAACCAATAATGTCTTTTTTCCTCATTGGCAACACTTCAGAGGCGCTGTCATTGGTTCACCTCATACACCACTAGCGCAGAAGCGGCAAAAAGAGGAAGAAAAAAGAAAAAAGAAAAAAAAAATGGCGGTCCCAATTCGATCAATTCTTGATCAAATGGCGAAATATTTCTCGTGAAAAGGCAACTATCTGAAAGTTCCAATTTCCCTGATATTAGGGCAATTTTTATGGAATTCCCTGACAATTCCCTGTTTTTTCCAGATCTGTAAAATTCCCTGATTTCCCGGTTCTGTCGCCACCCTGATTATACGCACTTTATGTACCTAAGATAGCGTATTCGGCATTAGGGAGTGCTCCACCATATTTGTTCAAATGTGCAGTGCATTATTATCGTCTGATTTTTAAAGGTTTTAGACTTTTTATATATTCCCATAAAATAAAGAAATAAATATTCATAATAAATGATCATATAACAAAATTTAATCATTACAGTTAAACTTGCATTTTATCAGAAATAACTTTATTTAAAGTCCTTTAATATCAGAATCACCTATGTCTGATTTCTTTGTTAAGCCTAATTTCTTCTTCCTAGTCTTTGATTCTCATGATTGAATCATCCACAGGAGAGGTAATACCTGCTTCTACAAAAGCATTCAAATTGTATTTTCTTGTACTCTCTGCCATGCAAAATATATCCGTTTGATAGAAAATTCAAACATTTTGTCTACACATTTTTAAAAAGATCGATTAGTGGCAAACATCAGTAAAACTACTGAAAAGCAGCCCACCCCCTCCACCCCCCACTTCTCTGACTGATATCATGAAGACTGGTTGCATTCATGTATTGCATTTATTACCGTGTCAGTTCTAGTTAATGGCTAAGTAATTTGCCTTACTTTTTGAACTTTATTATTACAGAATCCATGCAGAATAACAGTCACTAAACCACTATGCTAACATACATGTCAGCTTGGTGGCCATCTTGAAAAGTTGCTGAGAAAACCTGGTATCCCTGATTTTATGAACGGAAAATGAAAGAGAGCCACTAAATTCACTTGATGTATATTTATACAGTGAATAATTATAATGCATATTGTATTTACTGTGTAATATCGTATAACAAAAACCGAAGGTAGTATAAAAGTTCGTTAGCCCAAATTTCTATTGATGCCCCCCCTCCCCCCAACTTCATCTTCTCCAGGTTTTATTATCGGCCTATTATACGCAATTGCCTATAAAACACAGTAATGATTTTCTTAACTTTTTCGCATAATATGCGTATTATACCCCGAAAATTACGATATACAGGGTGGGCCAAAAAAAACTCTCCACTGAAAATTTCTAAGTCAAATCGAAACAGTTCACAAAGGGGTGAGCGATTCTAGAAGGAAGAACGCTATCATTAATTAAGGCAGGCGTTAACATTAAATGGAACGAGTCGATTTCTAGACGAAAGGTACCGAGAGTTCTGGCAAGAAGCGATTAGTCAATAGCTATTCAATAAAAGAGACAATGATCTAAAAAGTCTACAATTTGTGTGTTATTTAAGATTATGTTCACCTAGTCTAGAAATCGACTCATTCCATTTAACGTTAACGCTGCCTTAATTAATGGTAGCGTTCTTCCTTCTAGAATCGCAAACCCCTTTGTGGACCGTTTCCATTGGACTTAGAAATTTTCAGTGGCAAGTTTTTTTTTGGTCCACCCTATATATAATTCTCATGCCCATCTGAGGCATCTGTCCAAAGCCAACAAGAAAATCAATAATGGGTCACGTGGTTATATAACACCAATGATAAATGTCTAATGCCTTCCACATAGCATTCCATTTAACAATCCATTCTTCATTACTTACGGCACTGTCTTCAGTTTTAAAGGTAAACCCCATGGAAAATATCGACTTTATTTTTTTTTTTGCATCATAATATTAATCCAGGTTAATAGAATATATATCATTCATAATTTTTTGATTTTCCTAATATTTTATTAAGAAAAATGCCTCGGAAAATTGAAAATTGGCATGGGATCTTCCATCCCTTTGCCAGAGAACACGGCGGAACAAGGCATCATTTCCTGCCGCGAGAATCTTGGGGAATTTTTTCGCCGAGATTCTAGTTGCTTAGAATGATTCTACATATTGTAAGATTTTGCTAACCTGTTTTATGTCGGTATGACTTCAATATGTTCTCTGTTTGGATGCGTAAATAGACAGTCGGATAGAAATTTCATGTTTCATAGATTTCCACAATCAGAATTGATTAAAAACAGTGGATAAGTTTTTGACAGCGAGCGAATTGATATCCAACTCCATACAGCATCGTGTGCTCATTTCGAAGCGTCTTGCTTTGTCTACGCATCCGCTGTTTTAAATTCAGTATCAATTCAAACAAGAAATTCCCTGAAACTAGATCACATATAAGGTGAAACTAGATGCTCTTCCAACTCTAAACGGGCTTGGCGTTCTTCAAGAACAACGACCGCAACAGCATGTGCTAAACGGTGAAGGAATGAGGTAAGCCTATCTGCTGTGTAGGGCACACGTCGCCCTAATTTGCACGTGCCGATGCGGCAAGCAGAAAATCTCATTTCATGGTTTAATGCATAGGGCTGTATATCACAGAAGTTGCAGTAGCATTTAATTCTGCTAATGGCCCTTGTATATCTCTGTCACTGTTATCAAAATCCCAGTCGTCACTATCGTTCTTGTTTCATATTCATAGTCCATTGCGATGCCCAACTGACAACTAACCGATAGCATCCAATGTGTGACGTCATGAATTCGAAACTCCTTCGCACTTCTCGGCAACTTGTGACGTAACAGTTGCCGAAACATGGCGCCAGTGTCGATCGCAGAGGGTGGGGGAAAAATGAAAGTTTTTTTATATATTTTATCAATTTTGAGTTCGAAACGAAAATTTTTATACATGTTATTGAGATCTTCAACTTGCATTTTAAACAAAGTTGTTTTGGGTATGGAGTTTACCTTTAAGCTAAATATTTGGGCTACCAATTCCGATAGATCATAGTTTTACATCAATGTGGAGTCTATCCAATCGGTGAAAGCAATTAAATGCATCTACAAGTACATTTGCAGGGACTTTGACAAAGCTTCACTTGAATTCAAATATGCAAGCGATCTCAAATATGATGAGATCAGAGTCCAATGCCATTACGAACATGTACTGAACACAAATTCAATTAACATGAGTGTTCACAAAAAATGATGTGATTCAAAAACTTTTGAGCAAATAATATATGCTATGCTAATACACTACTTCCATTTCTTTACCTCTTGAAACTTGAAAATTGAAGACCCATCTTGTGACGGGTGAAGTTCTCTAGTGTTGAAGATTTTTCTCCTGAAAATATCTATAATGCTGATGAAACTTTTTTTTTTTCAACATGGCACCCAAAGAAAACTCCTTTTTTATAGGTTTAGCGAAATTCATAAATTTAATAATAAAAACAAAGAATATAATAAATCATAATTACAAAGGAGAAAAGGGAAGGAAAAATTCTACAACCTGGATCCAATCAGGGACCACACTTATCGCTGGCACCATTCTTACCAATTGAGCTACCAATAATTGTATAACCTTCTCATTCAAAAAACACAAATTTATGAAAATATTTTGTATGTTTTTTTTTTCTTTTTCCTAATATGTTGTCGATGTAGTAGCCTCGTTTCCAATTAACTGGTTAATTTGAAATCTTGATAACTATAATTTTTTGTTTGGTATGCTGAAGCTTCGAGTTATCAATAATTACAAAAAACTTCTAAAAAGAACTCAAAGGGGAGGAGGGAGGAGAAAAGTTAAATAGAAGAGGTATATTTTTATTTACTATCTACTTGTTCTTGTGTAAACTCTTTCCCAAATTCAGTCTGGTTCCAATCAAGGTCCCAATCAAACATAACTTGTTCTCTGTCAAAATCATCTTCTTTTCCACTTATTGAAGGGGTCTTGAATTTAAAATTAAAAAAAAATAATTCAGAAATTCAGATAAAAAAAAATTCAATGAAATAAAAATAAATTGCACAATGGTAAGAATTTCCATAAGCATACCGGCGTTGTTGTCGCAGAATTTATGCCTGAATCTCCCATGAATAGTGAGTGTTGCCACATGATTGCTTCTTCTTTTTGTATTCTATAGGAATGTCCCCTACAAAATACAATTCAAAATATAGATTTAATTTAATAATAAAATTATTTAATCATTATGCATATAAGAGGTATTAAAGTCTTAGGCTGAATCATAATTTCAACACCTTGAGTGAGGAACAAACCAGGCTCCGTTGAGGACTGAGGTTCAAGGTCAGGTTCCTCGAAATCACTAGTCACCAATATATTTAGGGACCATGGCTTAAAGATAGCATTCAGGACAGCTAACAGATGCAAGCAAGTACTCAACCCGGAGGGAAAAATGAACAATGAGGATATCTTCTCGGCATGTGGAGTATACAAACTTACATGTCTCACATGTGGCAAAATTATTTGGGATCGGCCAAGAAAACATTCAGGGAACAGTTTGGAGAACACAACGGTGACCGAAAATCTGCATTCGCAGAACCACCTTATAACAAATAAACATTGCTTTGGACCCATGGATGAAATTTTGACGGTGATGAAATACATCAAGGACCCAAAGAAAATCCTTACTCATGAAGCTCTTATCGTCAGGAAATACATAAAAGAAGATAAAGAAATGGTTCTCAATAACCAAACGAGTTTTGAGAAAAACCCTATTCTGAATAAAATCAATGACATCATCTATCCGACCACGAGGGAAATTGCCCCACATCGGGATACAGCAAACGACAACTAGTACAAGACAATAGACTTTATAATTATATTATGTATACTTTTAAATTTTAATTCTAGTTGATCCGATTTTCCAAATTGCAATAATCTCCAGATATGTTTAATTCATCTGATCATTTTTTATTAATTGTATTTGCAATATATAATGTTCCAATCTCACATCTCTAACTGTCAACCTTTTGAAAGTTTTGTCTTTAATTTTTCGACGTTTTGATTTTTTTTTTTTTTTTTGTGTAACAGTTTTAATAGCCTTCAAAACGGACATCCCTTGTAATTCCACTACGATTGTAAGCCCACCAGTCGGGATCAAATAATAAATCTCTTTGCTTCTGATCAGTGGACATGGACTATATAACCAGTTAATGTATCTCATGCCAGCTTTGTAGTGTTCAGAGTTCCTGAGGATGAGAGAATTCTTGAAACACATTGAAGAGAAATAAAAACTCTACCGTATTGCTATTACTAGACCCATCTTTATTTCGTTTCGGTTCCTCAAAAGAACCAGTTTTATAACAGGAATGTATTTTCTTTCCTTCCCCAAGAATACCAGTTATGGGTTTGAGAGTGTTTTTAATAGAAATGACAAGATAAGAGATAATTATAAGATAAGAGTCATGTTGCTACAGTTCGTCTAAGAAGGCAGATGACCTTGTTTGAGCGTCATAGTTCAGTGTCATTTACATACAAGCCTCCACCTGCCAGCGTTTTTTACAAATAGTGATTTCATCCATAGTAGTACCAATTCACCATGAAACATGTCTTCCAAGCAATATAGTATGTAATATAATTTCCAGATACAAAACAAAGCAAATGAGGTCAAAGCAGGAGTACTGCATGGATTAAGGGGCTTTGATTAGCTTTCCATTAATTAAAAGTAAACTTCAATAGAGACTGTGGAGATCTCAGCAACCAGTCTCCGAAATCGCCACCAGATGGCACCGAAGCCTAGTTCCCGGCAGCAGCCACTAGAGGGCAGAGGAGCGGAGACCCCAGGAAAAGGAAGGATTTAAGAACACACCTGATCGAGACACACACCTGGCCGGACCACCATTCTGATTCAATCAATATCATTATTATTTTTTATTTTATCATGAAGTAATGGTAATTATATATCTTGTAATATTGTACACGAATTAAACAGCCTTCACAAAAAAAACCAATGGAGTCAGATCAGTCACCTACACCACAGTTCACTACAGAGACTATGAGTTAATCCTTTCGAATTATCCAAAGCAACATATTGGATCAGCTGCCAAGATAAAATAGACGGACTGTAGGCAGTGAAAGTCATAGATCAACCAAGAAAGAAATAATACAACTGCTGAACGATAAGAAGCAAAGGGGGAATTATTTTTTTAAGGTAACCTACATTTCCCCTTGTTATTATTTGATAAGAAATTTTTGCAAAAAAAAAAATATATAGTTAATCATTTATTTCTCCTTTGTACTCTTAAATATTAAATGGATATACAGGGTGGTCCATTTAAGTATAGACATGGCATTATCTCAAAAACAAAGCATTGTACGAAAAAACGTTCAAAATCAATAGTGAACTATTTCGC
>JAHWFO010086720.1:552087-565284 GCA_023313115.1 Rhysida immarginata
ATTATTATTATTATTATTATTATTATTATTATTATTATTATTATTATATTAAAATTTATTAATATTATTTTTTTGTTGTTTTCCCTGAAATATGAGAATAAACATTTTAGATTAAATAATTTTATCATATGTTTCTATTTTTCTTATTTCAATATTTTTATATTTGTTGGATTGTATTTTGTGCTTTTGGATGATGGATTGTATTATTTATTTATTTACTTTGGTACCATAAAAAAATGTGGATGAACAACTAATCAAAAATCAAATTACCTCTTAGTCCACATTAAATTATGAGGTAATTCAATTTTTGAATATTTATTTTTTTTTTTATTTGTATAAACATTTGTAAAGTTGATTGAAATAAATATACAGTGAAACCTCTCAATAGCAGACACCTCTGCCGGGGAATTAAAAAGTGTCCGTAATTAAGGGGTGTCTGTTAGGTGAGGTTTCACTGTAGTTCCAAAATTGATCATAACCAACCCTATACTGATGTACATTCTCATTTTTAAATCAAATTTTTTCTTATCTCAAACCACAAATAATAAAGTAAAATAGCATTAATTATTGTTAAATAATATGCAAACTGCATTTTAAAATGAATGGGATCAGAAACATGATCAAATAAAGCTAATAAAAACATGCAATCACAAATCAATACTATTAAAACATCATTCCAACACCAGAATGCTTTGTCCTATAACAGTTGATTGATTATTGTGCCACTGCTTACTGGTAGCAGTGAATGGGACATGTGCTCCTTGGATTTATTTTTATGCTGGAAGGTTTTAAACAAAGTTTATATGACCATCGACTTTACCTTTAAATTCCATAAGATTTTAAATCTATTTAAACCTCAACATGTAAAAATTAAGAAATAAAAAAAATCTAAAAACTTTTAATCATCATCTACCAATTTTCTAAATTTTTTATCAACATGATTTTATACATTTTCAGCAAGATACAAATTTTTATGTCAAAATATAGTATTAATAATTTTTAATTAATTGTAAATAGTTTATATCAAAACAATTTCAATTTAAAATCATGATTTAAAGAATTTAAATTGCTTAATAATTTATATTGTTAGTTGTAATGATTGTTATAATAATGAAGACTGGCTGAAAAAAGTATAGTTTCAATTGTATAAAATCATCCAAAAGAAGACCCCGTGGTGCAGTCCCCAGATATTCTTCAAATTAAGAAATTGTAATTTTTTTCAAATTAAAAAAAAAAAAAAAACACCTGATGATTTAAAGAGAAAAGGTTGCCAAAAATAGAGTAACTACAAAAATTAACAACCATAAAACTGAGATCTCTCAAATTCAAATAATTAACTTAAAGGGAATCCCTCGAACATGTATGCCACAGATTTCCACCAAATTGAAATATGTTACTCATCTGAAGCTACTATAGATGCTTGCAAAATAAGAAAGTGCCAAATTTTGTTTCTTTCAAAATAAACTGCGAAAACGAAAAAATTTGAGCCTACATGTATATAGCCATACAATGACTCCATTGTTAAAGCGGTGTGTATGTGTATTATTTCGCTCTCAACTTATTTCTTCACTACTCAACAATACGCACGAATCCACTTCACATGAAAGCAACACTATCGCTTCCAAGAATACCAAAAAAAAAATGTGTCAGACATCTATGTGTACCTCCCTTGTTAGTCCAAATGCTATATGGTGTCCTTTAATTAACTTAAACCCTCATATTGTGTCACAAAACAAAATTTGGGGTCCACTAAATTTGGTTTTAATTCATAGTTAAGTCATAAATTTACTGTCACTTTCTGTGCCTTCCTTCACTTCCAATCATAGAGTTTTCTGAGGCAAGGAAAAGTAAACGAACGATTTAACAAACAAAAATTCTATGTTGTGTTGCTACCGCGTGCTTAATCGATTCACAAAAGGCAAATTTATTCACCAAAGAAACATTTCATTGATTTCAGTGTAGTAATTAATGATAAATTGCAGAATTTGGAAGCACGTGACAAGCAAAAGTCAATGTGAATAATATCGACTGCTAATAACAACCAATGCCAAAACTGTGTACTATGGAAGCGGAAATACACAACCCTATCAAAAGTCATGGGACACCCATCACTTTAATAGAAACACTCAAAAATATACATATTTTAGTATCCTGTTGGTCCACCTTGTGCTGCTATCACAGCTTCTACTCTCTGGGGCATACTGTCCACAAGTTTTTGATTCGTTTCGACAGGTAATTTTCGTGATTCTGCCATAAGTGTCTTGGACAGTTCGGTCACGGATTTCAGGCGTTCCGCACAAACGTACAATCGATGTTCCAACACGTCAAACATATGTTCGATGGGGTTCAGATCGGAGCTCTGGGCAGGCCAGTCAAGTTCTCAAACCCCCTTTTCATCAAACCATGTGCCTACAGCCCTTGCTTTATGGCAAGGTGCGTTATCGTGCTGAAACAGAAAAGGCCCATTGCCAAAGTGCTGCCAGAGAGATGGGAGTGCTGCGTTGTCCAGAATGTCTTGGTAACGCTCTGCGTTTAGATGTCTGTCCACAGAAACGATTGCACCCAACCCATACCATGAAAAGTACCTCCACACCATCACCAACCCTCCACCAAACTTCACTGTGGGCACAATAAAGCTTGGCAGATAACATTCGCCATACCCAAACCCGCCCATCCGATCGCCAGATGGTGTAGCGGGACCAATGATGTGAATAAAAGAACTGGATTGCGCGTATGAAGCTATCTCCCATTCAGCCGTGCGTACAGGAGTTTCCCCGACAAAAGTAGTCGAACAATCTGAATTGTGGTAGAAAAACCCCTTTGCCCACATGTGGGATAGTGATAGTTACCAAATTTGAAGATAATATTAGCAGAAAATTAAATTTTTTTGTCATACAATAACAAAATACTGGTTTGTACTAATGCTTATCTTTCATTTAATGACATGAAAATTGTGTATTTATATAATTTTTTTTTTTTTTTTCGATCACTGTAATTCAGTAATCTTTATTCGCAGGTTCGGGATTATCTGAACAAATAAATTTAGAATAAAATTTAGAACTTAAGTTTTGTAGGTAAATTTTTTGTGATAACATGATAATACATCGTGGAGAAAATAATTCATGCTTATAGTAAAGTCCCGATTATCCAACACAAACGGGCGAATCGCGTATCGGAACTTAAAGAAATCCTTAATTCTTCAGTTATTGAATTATTTATTATTTGTGAGGACAAATTATGTATAATTGAAACATAAATGTTTCAGATGATTTTACATTCTATCAATTAAAAAAAAAACAATTAATTACCATGTTTTTAAATTTTAGATATAAAACTTATTCAAAAACTTTATCAAATCAAGCGAAACAAAACCAAGTATGAATGAGAAACAAATTGACAAAAATTATAACATTCGCCAATATGTAAATTACTTCAATTTATTTTGTTTAAATAAAAAATATAATTTAGATTCATTGTATTAGATTATTGTGTAATTATAAAAGGACATTAACTCACAACAGGGTCATAGATATTCGAGTCCAAACTCGATTTCACGCCAAAAATTAATAAATGATATAATTAATTTTTTTTTTATCTCTCACAGCCTCTGTATTTGTTAGCACCCCATGGCAATAAACAATGGGCTAATTCAATCATAATAATTATGATTATTTGCTAATTATTTAGTGAATTGAAGACAATATTAAAGTCAAATAAGTAATGCCTGTTTGCTAATTAAAATCAAAAACAAATTAAAAATGAAATAAAGGGGTCATAATATTTCCAAGAATAAATAGCATATAATTTCTTTATTAATCTTAATAACCGAATACACAAATTTATTGGACACAAATCTATTTCGTAGCGGGTAGGTGGTGGGTAAATTCAAATAAAGAAGTAATTTATTTTTTAAACGGGTTTAACTCTTTATTAAAATAAATATACATGTATATTGCAATAAATGAAAATTTAAAACCAGTAAATGAAAGATAAGCATTAATACTAACCATTATTCTGTTATTCTGATATTATCTGCTAATAATGTGGAAACATTATATCCTGAGCACTCATTGTATGCTGCTCCCTCCCACATTTTAGATCACTCGTTTACATTTTCAGGGAAAAATCTTGTACGCTCGATCCTCACTCGCGCGCAATCCAGTTTTTTTATTCACATCATTGAGTGGGACTCATCACTCCATTCAGCCATTCGCCATTGATCCAGAGTCCAATGTTGTCGCTCTTTGCACCATTACATTGCTGGTGCTGATGTGAGGTTCGCTGCGTTGCTGGTGCAAGCTCTGTTCTTTGAGACATTCTTACAGCATTCACGCAAGCATCATCTCATAATAACATACTCTCTGTTATGTAGTACTGGGAAGAATGCCAATAGTGAAATTGCAAAGAAATGTCTCATTTTCATTCAAATCAGGGTTGTCCCATGACTTTTGATTAGGGTAGTGTATACTAGACACAAAGTAAGCAAATGTTTGTAAACATGCATCCCATCCATATACCCCTATCTGGGAATGTGAAAATACAAGAGAGGATTGAAAAGTAATGCACAACAATTTTTTTATGGAATACTATTTTGGTCTGGATGTTCAAAGTTGGCAAATTAATCATTTGAATTCTTTGCTACAGTCAGCAATGACTTGGATCAGGTGTCCCCCTAGCAGAAGAACTGATAACTATTGAGTAAAGATGGTGTGTTTGCTAGCATCATCAACTTATGAAGAACAGGGAGGTATAGTCTATTTTTTGCAAGCCAAATAAAAAAATGCGAGTGAAATCTACAGGGAAATGTTGGAATTTTTGGTGCTGATTGCCTGGACTGTAACGTCTGCAGGTGGTAGAGATTCTTTGAAGAGAATAGAGGAAAAAATTGAGGAATTTGGCTGGGAGGTTTTCAAACATTCACCCTACAGTCCAGACTTCACGCCATCTGACTATCACCTCTTCGGACCATTGAAGAAATTCCTAGGAGGCCAAGACTTTGATTTGGATGAAGAGGTGTATTGAATCTGGTATCACAATAGGAGAAATGTGTCAAAAGGACTTAGTGCATATATCAAAAAATAGGTAAAAACCTCCATTGTTTCATTTTTGCTTATTGTTGCGCGTTACTTTGAATAAAAGAAGCCCTGCTTTAGAGTATTACCGTATAGTGGGCTAGCTTCGATGTCGTATCCTTTTATCGTGACCAATAAAATAAGGGGGAATGTACCAGAATCAGTGGGTTAGATGGGATGGGGGGGGGGGCCACAAAATTTTTTCTTATTTAACCGCTGGACCTTAATGGAAATGTTTGCCATTTATTTATTTTAAAATGTTGAGGTGTAAATCACTTTAATAGACTTTATCCAATTTAACAATACTATAATATTACCTGAACATTGTTATAAGATGATAAAACTTCAACTGAAAGAAATGAAAAACACTTGTTTATGAAAATTCATAAATTTCTGATAACTATTCTGGATTTGAGGATGTTAACAGTTCTTTACACCAGTGTTTCTTAAACGTTTTGGTCTGTGAACCCCATTTCACACTTGAATCCTGTCTTCAGTCTGGAGTCACCAGAGTCATGAGCCAGTGCACGCATATTTTTGTCACCGAAAATGCATTTTGAACATGCGGAAAAATTTGTCTGGAAACTCATTTCTTTCGAATAGTTTTCAACACTTATAGGCTTATTTTTTATTCCTGACACTTCAAAAAGTTCCAAATGGGGAGAAAAACATTGTGAATCCTTGATGGGCAAACTTTTTGCTTTATCAGTTGCCATGGGGTTGGCTCTTTTCCCCCAACAATGTGTGCTCTGGTACTCTGATCATGTGATCACATGACTTGGAACCATGACTACGAGCGAATAAGTGAACACAAGCCTTAGAGTATTCTCTTTAATGAATTTTAGTCCTTTACATACTATGAGGGTAGGGCAAAACCCACCAGTAACAAATAAAATAGAAAAACTTAATCACCTAGATACGCATTTCGGTAATCATGTTACCACAGCAGGTTTTTCATCCTAGTGAAAGATGGTAACATGGTTACCGATATAACATGGTTATTTTTTTTATTTTATTTTATTTTTTCAAAACTTCCATTGATTGTTGTGGATAAAGAGGCTTTATTATTTTGGTATGTATTTTCAAAATTGTATTGTAACATTAGGCCAACAGATTATAAATTTTGTATTTATAATAATAATAGTGTAACTATAATGTATATTTTACGTTGAAGAGTATAATTATATATATAAATTTAAAAAATCAATTTTAACTTCAACAAGATTTAATTAATATAAACAAATTAAATGTTAAAACCTGATAACAATTGGGATAATGCAATAATCCTGAATCGAGAAAAAAATTATAAAAAAAAAAGAATAATTAAAGAAGCGCTTCTAATAAAAGAAGATGAAAATACGATAGTGCAGATATCATATGACTTAAGCCCTGATTGGTTGATTTTATAATTTTAATGTTTAATTTAAAATTTTTCATTTTAAATGTTAGGAAGGGAGAATGGGGTTTTCCAGAGTACTAGTAGTTCTGATGATGAGTGTGTTTATCACCTTGAAAACGTTAATCATTGTGTTTATGATGTAACTTTTATTTCAATTTTTTATCTCACCTGACTTCAATCGATTACATACTTTTGGGTTTTTATGATCTTGGACCTAGAACACTTTCTATCGTCTCAAAGAAATTCAACAGTTTCACTTCTTTCAAGGCTTGACTTTGCTCTTCAAGCTATGGAGAAAAATAAATCTCCAGTCAAGTTCCCGAATTTTAGTCAAGTGCTAAATTTTTCAAGGATTTTAGATTTTGCAGCTCATACTACTTTGGTTTGAATTTTAAATGTATATTTTTGTATATATATTTTTTAAGTGCTGCTTAAGGGTTTTTAATTTGGGATGGTGAGTGCTTAATTTTAAATGTAAATCTCTGTATATATGATTTTATTGTATTAGGGGATGGGAGGTTTTTTTAAATTGTGTAGTTAAATTGGCTTAGTTAATCGGGTTTTAAATTCCTTCTATCCATCCTTGCTTCTATACTTTAAAACTGTATTGTAGGATAGAAATTGTTGTCAGTTTTTAACATTTATTTTGTTTATATTAATTAAATCTTGTTGTAGTTAAATTGATTTTTTAAATTTATATATATTATAATAGTGTTTTGAATGCATTTTGTAATCGTTGTGTTTTATGTAACCTTATATAATTTTTACAAGAAATCAAAATGCTGCCACCAAGATGACAAGTTAATAACTCAGATGTTAAGATAATGAAATTTGGGTGAATAATAGGGTGAGGAAGGTCACTGTCCACTGTCCTCCCACCCCCATAATTCTGACTCCAGTGAGCCAATCAAAATAGTGAAATAGGATATGCCCATAGTAAACTAATTCCTAATTTTAACAGCCTTAATCTAAAAAAACAGAAACTATGAAGAGGACAGACAGAAATTGTAGAAGTAGCTCCATTCTTCCATATTTAATAATCAACCATCTCTGTCAAATTTGTGGGGTGGGAGGAGAAGATTAATATTTTTATTAAAAAAAAAAGAAAGAAAGAATGGGTTAACATTCCATCAAAACTTAAAAATATTTGTGTTATTTATTACTTTTTTGAAATGCAATAATAAAGAGGAGTTACAAATTCAATTAAATTTGGCACTTATACTGAACTAATGAGACCAAGTTAAAAATTAACTGTTCTAAAACGTACATGATGTCATTTTCTAAAAAGGAATTTCCTATTAATTTTAATTATTCGATTGATGGCATAACTATTTCGAGGGCCAACGATTTTAAGTATCTGGGAGAAATCTATGATCGCCTCAATAAAAATTTTGCAGGATATTCCCAATCAGACTTTTGATTTCATTTGTTAGACATTATTGCGAAGTAAAACTAACAATGCCTAACAATTGAAATTTGGAAATTTAATTGGACAAACACCCAGTCAAACTTTCGTTGGCTAGAGTATAAAAATGAAATCAATAAACTGCCCAGCGCTTATTTTTTATAGGCCTACTATAAAACTGCTAAAATAAAATAGGTCTTCACAATAAGTATTCAATGACTGCCTTTTATCCAATGCACACCTGTAAAATTTTACGGCAAAGTTGACCCATGTCACGATGTAAATAGAAACAGTAAATAAAATTCAAAATTGCAACTTTAAAAC
Organism: Rhysida immarginata; assembly: GCA_023313115.1. NCBI lineage: Eukaryota > Metazoa > Arthropoda > Chilopoda > Scolopendromorpha > Scolopendridae > Rhysida > Rhysida immarginata. Next base: position 560,288 of record JAHWFO010086720.1, read on the forward strand.
CTTAATAGGAGAAAAGGTTCATAATCGCTGATTTTATGATACAGGTGCACCCATTATCGCCCTCTTCTTTACCTTTTTCTAATTGCTTTATCTCAAAGATAGTACTCCTCAGGGAAAAAGATTGGCACTAAATAGATAAGCACTGAGCGCTTACGACTGGTTTCGCGATAAGGCGGCTGACCAAAAAGCCACTATGCCTGGAAGCAACCAGCATGATGCAAATTTCCTCACTATAGGGTTAGGGAAGATTATAGGATTTGCCATAAGATCTTTCTCGTTAGCCTCGAGTAGTTCTAGGAATTAGAATCCTTATAAAAAATTTTCGCTAACATGGCCTCGTTTTCGATGATGATCGCATCGCTTTAATAAATCCATATAACAAAAATTGGTAGTAATAATAGTAACAAAAATTGGTAATAGTAATATCAAGCCTCATACTAATTCAGGATTCGTTAATACTTACGAAAAATAAAGATAAAACTTAACGAAATACTAACGCACTAGCAGCATACACTTTCAGTAAAATTTCTTATGCAAATTCCCAGTTATTACCCGTCGCTAAAAAGTTTGCTGACATCGCTACACTGAATGCTGACATCTTAAGCACTATAAGACTTGGGCATTTATTGATATAAAATCGAATAATTTAACTTTGCCTGCACTGCAACAATGGTGACATCGGAAAAGCCGGCATCATCTCCACTGATTTAACAATTTGAAAGAGTAAAGATCTTGATTAATTAAGAAATACAACAAGATCTAATATCAAATCTGCCCGTGGTTTTTCATCAGGATCTAACAATACGAGCAAAGCTTGTCACAATGGGGATTCCCTAGTTTGTAATTGAACATACGGTGTCTACAATATTGACTTTGCCAAAGATGAATTTGTTTTGTTGCATTTTTTTCCCGACTAGATCGAAACCCGCCCCGAGTTTCCTTTTTTCATTGAAATATTACGTTAGTTAAATTACACTGTCAAAAATACCCTGTAATACGAAGTTCTATAATGAAAAATAAATTTACAAAAGATGTGGGGAATCGTACAGATAGCAGTAAATAAACGCGCAGTACCTTAAGATCTGCCTTCCACGTGGTTATTCTTCATTTGATCTCACGCAGTGTCTCCTTTTGTCCAAACCTTGATCTGTACATATGTGTCCTTTCAGTTCTGGTCCTTTCATGTCCAAATTCGCTCGATGTCCGACGTTCACCTGAAGGCTACCGTCTGCTTCCTCGCTTTCACACTGCCTTTGTCACTTTCACTTTCCAACCATTCCCTATCATCTCTTGAATCCACCTAGCGGCTATATCTGGAAATACTCTACAACTCTCTTATCTGTTAGTCATGTAATCAGTTTAGATTAATTATATGGTCAGCATCATTAGATGGACGTTGACTCTGCTATGCCCTTATTTATGTGAGCTTTTGAAGGTTAACATCACCGTGTGCATTACGCGAAGAATTCATGGGCATTCTATCTTCTAAAAACGATTCGAGGGTAGGACAAACCCCGCCAGTCTAAACCCCCAGATATAAAACCCCGTGGTATAAATCCCCAAGTCTTAAAGTGCAAGGGAGGAAAAAGACTCCCATAATAAAAGCATAAGAGGACATACGTCACAAAGCTCCAAATGAAGCCTTGATTTGTGTATTTTTTATGATTTTTTATATCATTTTTATCGAGTTATCCGAAAATTTGCTGAAATTTTTTCCTTGTATAGGGGGGGGGGGGTTAAAAACTTTTTCTAAGATTAATTTACTGAATAATTTTTTTTTAATCTTATTGCGGGAATTATTCGTACGTTCGGAATAATTTTATGTTCCACCACATCGTCTTACGCATCTGTAGTTCCAATACAGCAGCACTTGAAACTTGGCAATTTATTTGTCCGCACAGTCGCATTCTGAAGGGGGCCTTTTTTCATGAGGACCTGGCACCCTTACTATGCCACACAGGGTACTTTTGAAAAGGATATGATGAGATACCTAGCGATGTTCCGCACCTTAAAATAAACACATGTTTCCTCATACGTTTTGTCGAAATTGCATTTCTTAAAAGAGTACACAGCTCGTGAAGTTTGGTTAAACTCCACCCATAACGTAAACAAAAGCGCATGAAAAAAATAAACACCACCACGTGTTCCATTAATAGGTTTCTACGAACTACCTTGCACTAATGTGTTGGCCCTAAACTCAACCACTCTTTGTTGCTCGAACCCTGATGATCAGGTGACTTTTGAGTGCTCTGGCCCGTAACCACCGAGAGAGAAGGCCTCCGCAATGAAAATTTAGGGCTTATTATTGGTAGAAATAGGAATAAAAATGCCCTATCTATGACGATGTAACATTGTATTATGTTTCATTGCGGAGGCCTTCTCTCTCTCTCGGTGGTTATGCCAACACCTCCTAGAAAGAAAGCCAAACAACTGAAACGTCATACATTGTTACATCATCATAAGTCGACCAAATTTAGGAATTATTATTGGCAAAAATGCGGTTAACAATGGTCGAAATATGATGATGTAACAATATATGACGTTTCAGTTGTTTGACTTTATTTCAAGGAGGTGTTGGTTATGCCTGGCCCAACAATTTCTAGAGACAAGGCCTGCGGACAAAAAATTTATACATTGTTACGTCATCGTCAAGTGGCCAAATTTAGGGCTTATTATTGGTAGAAATACGATTAACAATAACCACTTGATGATGATGATGTAATAATTTATGACGTTTTTGTGTGCAGGCCTTCTCTCTAGGAGATGTTGCCTGGCCTGTCTCTTGTTGGTCTCATTATGTGCCGAGGCCAACGAGAGACAGGCCAGGGCACTTAAAAGTCACCCGACCGTCGAAGTCCGGGCAACAATTCATCCTGCGTTGTCTCCATCTTGGATTTTAAAAATCCGTATTTTTTCGTTTTGTTGGAAACAATGAAGGATGGATTGTTGCCCGGACTCCGATGCTCAGGTGACTTTTGAGTGCCCTGGCCTGTCTCTTGTTGGCCTCGTTACGTGCCGTAACCGACGAAAAAGATAGGCCGGGGCACTATAAAGTCACCTGACCAAAGTAGATCTAGCAACAATCCAATATTCATTGTTTCCATCTTGGATTTCAACAATCAGTGTTTTTTTCGTTTGTTGGAAACATTGAAGATTGGATTGTTGCTCGATTTACTTTGGTCATGTGACTTTTTAGTTCCCGACCTGTCTTTCTAGTTGGCTTTGATTACGTGCCGTAGCCAACGAGAAAGACAGGCCAGGCCGTGGAAAAATCACCTGATCATAGTAGTCCGTGTAACAATGTAATCTTCATTGTTTCCATCTTGGATTTTAACAATCAATATTTTTTCGTTTGCTGGAAACAATAAAAGTTGGATTGTTGGCCGGAATACTATGATCAGGTGACTTTTCCCCGCCAGGGCAACACCCAACACCACCTAGACAGAAGGCCTGAGCACAGAAATGTCATACATTGTTACATCATCATCAAACGGCCAAATTTAGGCCTTATTATTGGTAGAAATACGATTAACAATAGCTGCTTCTGTGTGATGTAACAATGTATGACGTTTTTGTGCGCAGGCCTTCTGTCTAGGTGGTGTTGCAACACCTAGATAGAAGGCCTGATACAACACCACCTAGAAAGAAAGCCTCACAACTGAAAAGTCATACATTGTTACATCATCATAAGTCGACCAAATTTAAAGCTTATCATTGGTAGAAATGCGGTTAACTATGGTCGATATATGATGATGTAACAATGTATGACGTTTCAGTTGTTTGGCTTTCTTTCTAGGAGGTATTGCCTGATAACGGAAACGTCATATATTGTTACATCATCATTAGTCGACCAAATTTAGGGCTTATTATTAGTAGAAATAGGATTAACAATGACCAACTAATGATGATGTAACAATGTATGACGTTTCCGTTATCAGGCCTTCTGTCTAGGTGGTGTTGGCCAGGGCCTGTCTTTATCATTGGCTACATTACGTTCCAAACCCAACTAGAAAGACAGGCCGGGATACTAAAAAGTCACATGACCAAAGTAGATCGAGCAAGAATCCAACAAACAAACAAAAAAACGCTGGTTGTTGAAATCCAAGATGGAAACAATGAATAGTGGATTGTGGCTCGATCTACTTTGGTCATGTGACTTTTTAGTGCCCCGGCCCAACACCTCCTATAGAGAAGGCCTGCGGACCAAAGGTGTATGCATTGTTACATCATCATCAAGCGGCCAAATTTAGGGCTTATTATTGGTAGAAATACGACAACAATAGCCGCTTGATGGTGAAGTAACAATGTATACACCTTTTGTCCGCAGGCCTTCTGTATAGGAGGTGTTGCCCGGCCTGTCCAGAGACAAATGAAAATAAGAGATTGGCAGTGACCTCCCCTCTAGTGGTGCCTTCGCGCCGCCATGCCGGGATTGGCAAGAAACAGCTGATCGCCGTAGGCAATGCATGTGAATCAATCGCAAACATTTATTTTTTTCTAATATCTACCTAAGATATCTCGATGAATTTATTATGGAACCACCAGAAAAACTTGCTCTATTAAACAAAAAAATAATCATTTAAATCGGCCCATCTGATAAAAAGTTATTTGATGATAAATAAAGTTATTTTTAAACATAAATTTAAAAAAAAAAATAGTTTAAATGAAAAAGGAGGAAGATATTATATTAAACCAATTAACTAGGAAAATTCTCCTCTATAAATTATAATTTTAAAGTAAATAAAATAAAATATACAGATTATATAAAATTACCTTTGATATGGAGTAAAATAATAACTCACCGGACCATATTAAGGTTACTTTCTCTTGTCTCTCTTCTTATTTCGATCTGTATCTGTTTTGTTTTTTTTGTTGTTGTTGTTTTTTTGTTTTTTTTTTATAATTTATATTAAAAAGCAATTAATTTACGAAAATTCTCCTTTATAAATTCCTTTATTTAAGGTAAATAAAATAAACCTTTATTTAAGGTAAATAAA
>JAHWFO010086720.1:574497-595795 GCA_023313115.1 Rhysida immarginata
ATGCATTTTTCACAAGCCCCCTCCCCCCCCCCCAGTTTCAGTATAACGTACACCTCAGAATAACGTACAAATTTCCAGGTCCCTTGAAGTACGTTGTAACGAGGTTTTACTGTATTACATTTCATGCTAATGTGTTGTTTTAATAGCTTTTTTAATTATAATTATTTAAATTTAATACTCTTAATAATGTTAACTCTAAATGTAATAGTAAATTATTAAAAATAAATTAATATTGAAACGGTAAAACTTAGAGTAAAATTCAAGTGTGGATTATTTCCCCTTGATGACTGTACCAACAGCTCAAAATATATCAACTGGCATGTGGACAGATGATTGGCACAATAGATGAGCTCAAGGCAAAAGTCGTTTCTAAGATGAATAACAGCTACAAAGACTCCATTTGGTTGCGTGAACGTGCGATTTTGGCTCCACAAAATTATGAAGTCCAAAAAACCAATCTGGATCTGCTAAAAATGTTGCCTGAAACAGCAAGTTTTTCCGATCTATTGATACTTGTCAATCAGGATGAAGCTGTAGAGTTTTCAACTGAGTTTCTAAACTTTGTCAAAGAAGGAGCTCCAGTCATGTTGCCGAGAAACTTGGATCCTCCCCACGATTGTGCAATGAAACAAGAGTAGTCATCAAAAGCATGAAGCCTCATGTTATCAAGGCTATGATCATCACAGGGAAATACTAAATAAAATTGTGTATTCCAAGAATCCCACTGATTTCATTAGACCACGAAAAAGATTAGAAAAAATCGATCTTTCATCAGGTAACTTCTTTGGCAGGTAGAAAAACAGATACCGTTATAACTTAAAAAATTACCCGTATTTCATGAAGTTCACAAGTAGTCGTTGATAATGTTCTTTTATTTTTATTGAGGCATCATCGGTTAGAGCCGGAAAAATCATTCCAGAGAACAACATTAGCAGATCTTCCGCATGGCATACACCTACGAATATTATTCTCTTATTAACAGTACTATTAAACATTTGAAACATATACTGAAATAATCAATTACAAACAAAAAAGAACTTTACCATAATCTCCAGGCTTATTATATAGAACGTTCGCTATTGATAAATGATACTTAAAATCGTATCTATATAAAAATGTTGGATGACCACCTTCTGATAATAATTTGACTGTCTGATAGATAGCTTTTTCAAACATTCCATGCGTTGCCACCTAGTATATTTAATAATAAAGAATTATTAGTAGGACACTGAATTACTATAATAATGACTTTTTATAGTTTATAAAATTATTGCCAGGATTCACAAAATTGTCTTTATTAACGACGTCGGTAAATTTAGCAAATTCACGATTTGTCTTAAATGCAATTCACAACACGGGTCGTTAGCCTTCTTAAACGTAACGGACAAGAAAAAAGTAGTCCAATTTAGAGAGTAAATACGAGGGCAACGAGAAATACAAGGCCCTGAAGCGAAAAAGTCACTTGACCATAGTGCATTGTTATTCGCATTTCTACCAATAATAAGGCCTGAATTTGCACTATCTATGATGATGTAACAATGTATTCAGTTTCATTGCGGAGGCCTTCTCTCTCGGTGGTCACGGTTGGGCCAGGGCACTCAAAAGTCACCTGACCATCGGGGTCCGAGCAACAATCCATCCTTCATTGTTTCCAACAAACGAAAAAACACTGATTGTTCAAATCCAAGATGGAGAGAAAGCCTCTGCACGGAAACCGTCATACATTGTTACATCACCATAGTAGTGCAAATTCAGGGCTTATTATTGGTAGAAATACGAATAACAATGCCCTACTTAGATGTTGTTATTCGTATACCAGGAGGTGTTGCCTGGCCTGTCTCTCGTTGGCCTCAAGAGTACAGAAATGACGTCTTTATTTGCTTGGAAACAGCCAATAAGAATCCCGACTACAGCGGAAGTAAGGAAAATGGAGAAAGTCGAAAGCGAAATGAACAATTTACTTCTTCGGAATTGCAATTGACTATGAAAAAAAGTAATAAAAGAAATCTTACTTACTTACTTTTCAAAGCCGCTTATCCGTTAGGGTCGCGGGGGCAGCAGCTCTATGGAGGATCTCCAGCGATCGCGATCTTCCGACATCAGGCGCATGTCCTCCCTGGTAATATCCAAGCGACTCGAACCCAGATTCTCCATGTAGTCTAGCCACCTGGTTCTAGGCCGACCCCTTAGGAAGACCAGTTTGCGGCATTCGATCACATGGCTATACTAGCGCAACTGAGATCTCTCAATCCGGAGAAGTTGCGGCTCAACACCTAAAGACTCCCTTATTGTGCTGCTGTGCACTAGTAGGGCAACACCTGCCACACCTCTTAGAAATCTCATTTCAGCCGCTTGTACCCGCGATCGCACTCTTTCGGTCATTACCCAAGCCTCATGACCATAGGTGAGAATGGGGGCAAAGATAAATTTGAAGACGGAGAGCTTGGCTTTGTTACCCATACTTATGCCGATCAGTGGCCCATAAACGCTTAAAGTTTCTTCTAGCAGCCGCAAACAACAAGTAATCCTCCTGAGACAAGGAGACTTTATACCTTTTATGTGCTCGTTGTTTTAGAAACCATTTCGTTACCACGGATCGCCACAGTTCACCTCTGACACAGCTTGCTGCACTGATCCGAGCATCCAATTCTTCTCCTACCGTCCATCACTCGTGAATGCAATCCCGAGATATTTGAATTCTTGATAAAGATTCTTGATAAAAGAAATCTTTCTAGAAAATATCAAGTGCTCAAAAAATGAAATTATTTTTATGAAAACATCAAATGCTGATAAAGAAGCATTTCATAGAAAGAAATTTATTCGAAACTCTTGGCTGGGAAGGGGAACGATTGAACAATTTCACCAATTTGTTCTACCATTTGTATATCGACTGAGCCTCTCGGTCTATTGGAAAATCACATCCATAGAAAATCTACAGTATCGAGTATGAGTAAAGCGAGTTCACTGTGGATAGTGCCATAATAAAGACACAAACCTCGAGTATGTTCGATTACTGATATTTCATCTTGCAGAATCACGATGAACATTATCTAATCGAAACATTATAATACGACGTCTTTCTTCGTTTCGTGCAAGCTTTCAACCATTTTAAATATTCTGTAACGACGCTAATTAACGACGTTACGTCGCTACTTGCGACAGGTTTTGTGAATTGCAATAAAAGGGTGTTAAGGTGGGCGTCAAAATGATAGAGCCATTATTTTTTTAAATTAACAATGTACATTTTAATAATTAGTTATGCATTATATACAAATTAATATTTGCTAAGTTTACAATATATTATCATCAAAAACCCAAAATTTAAACATTGTTTATACTTTATATAACAATAATAAGAAAAAAAGCAACATTTTAACTGAATCAAAATGATAGAGCCACTATAGATAAATTAAATAATTTTATCGTTAATAACCTATAAAGCTGCCATATGTTGAAATTACTTTGAAAACTCGTTGTGGCATAGATTGCACTAACTACTGGTACGTAGAGACATGTATTTCTTGCCATCCTGAAAGAATTGCTTCTTTTAATTCTTTAACGTTAGAAAATTGGCGCCCATTCTTGTAAACTATTCTTGAAAGTTCACCCCACATGTTTTCCATTAGATTAAAACCCGGACTACATGCGGGCCAATCCATTACCGGAACACCATTAGCCAAAAACGACTCCCAAGTTGTTTTAGCGTTATGAATAGCTGCATTATCTTGTTGAAATTGGAAAAAAGATCCTTCGATTTCAATAGCAACTGGTAAGAGATGGTTGTTTAACAATTGCTGATAGCCAACTGCATTCATCCGACCAGAAACAAAGGCGATATCTGTTTTGTGTCTTTGTTAGTATCGAGTATGTTCGATTACTGATATTTCATCTTACTGAATCACGATGAACATTATCTAATCGAAACATTAGAATACGACGTCTTTCTTCGTTTCGTGCAAGCTTTCAACCATTTTAAATATTCTGTAACGACGCTAATTAACGACGTTACGTCGCTACTTGCGACAGGTTTTGTGAATTGCAATAAAAGGGTGTTAAGGTGGGCGTCAAAATGATAGAGTCATTAATTTTTTTTGCAGTAAATCCAGGCCAAACCATCACGCTACCACCACCTTGTCCCTGCTTTGAAAACAACTTATCTTCTTTTCGAATATCATGCCAATAATATCATGTCAGGACCATCCAAATTAAATTTTTTCTCGTCACTCCAAACCAGAAATTATTGTGAGGTTCCTGAGGATAATTATGGAAATAAGTGGTCGAATGAATAATTTAATTTATCTAGAAAAAAGACTGCGCCATGAATTATACTATTCACAAAGTATTTATGATAATTTAAAATTTATCCCATTCACACAAAACTAGATACTTCCCGCTTAAACAGGCCCGGCCAAGTGAGGAGAAAATCAAGGTACTCGAGGCAGTTTGTAAACATATAAAATAGAATATTTATTTGGGAACACTCAACGATTGTATAAAACAAGAATGTGGATAAATTGAAATAAAATTGAGTCAATATAAATGAGAATAATGGGTAATTTAAAGAATAAACTTTAGAATGATTTCAATTTGTAACAAGAAAGACTTTGTATTATACTGTATCCATCAATTTGTTTATAATTCAGATTAAGTGAAAATAGTTGCAAATTGCTTTATGACAATTATAAAGATTGTAGATTAGAAATTCTTCTATGACAAGAATAAACTGGTGACAATTACATAATAATAATGAGTAGAGTAGATAAAATTCTCAGGTTGACTTATAATATATTAATTTTGATCTAGGAACTAAACTTGAAGTATACAAATAGGTAATTCACAGTTACGTGAATTCTGTATATAACTGACTTAACAATAAAGAACTGTTCTCGTCTGAATAGACTGAAATTGAATACTCAATATTTAGTAACACTTTAATTTACTTGTGAGACTTCATGTAATATATCAAAATGATCAAACTGGTTCCAAATGAGAGCTTAACGCTTAAGAAATTAAATCTTTGTATGAATTAATTAGAACTTTGTTTAACGTGTATCGGTCTTTCCCTCTAGATACTTATGAGTAAAATTGTTCCGTTCCCATTTAAGTGAATAGAAATTGTAATAAAGAAAAAGTGAGTAGAATGGCCATTGAGACATTAATTGGAATTAGGCTTTACCGTGCTTTCTCAATCTGTCCGCTCTGCTGGGGTCATCTCTTTCTCGGGCGTCATCGGATCGTCAGGGGGGTAGGACTCCTCTCTGAAGTGGCTAGTGGAGAAGTCGTCTCGGGGTCGTCTCTGGATCTGCTTCCAACACTGGACCATGGTACCTTTCGGGGGCTCAGTTCTCCTTCTCGAATAGATCACTTATAATCCCGGCATTCTCTTAAATTTATGGAGCTGATTTCTCTTACTGGGAACTCTTACGTTTCCTCAAACTCGAGCTAACATAACTACTGAACTTGATATCAACTAAACTGAACTTGGAGCTATTCTAATAATACAATTTAGAATTTCCCATCTGGAAATGGTTACATTGCTTTACATCGTACATTTCAACTACTGACTATATCTTTCTCTTAGAATTGCTAACAACACTTTCGATTTCCAATAGCCAATCACACGCGGATAACCATCACAAAAAATGTGAATTCATCTGTCACTCAAATTTGTGACCACCTCTCTACTAATTCTATACTAACAAACTTTCTGCTTTAACGTGATGACATCTTGTCTCTTGCTCCCTTTAGATTTCAAGTCCAAATCTTACCTTCGTCTTTCTTGATTTCTATCTGTTCATCCGGTTCTCCTATTTACTTATCCTAACATTAGCAATACATTTTCGGTCCTTGAATATGATTCTCCTGAGCAAAACAACGTTGTGTAAACTGACTCTTATTTTCTCTCTCTGTCAAACATTAAAACCTTGGCTCACTTTTTAGCGACTTATAAACCCACGCAGAAAAATATTCAAAATAAATAATAAACTTTATCTAATTCTTTACATTAAATCTTTACGTTAAACCCTTCTAAACTTTATTTAAGATCTAAATTCTAAATCTAATGAAACAATTACGAACGCGAATATAAAATAACTCATTTACATAACTAATCTAAATATTCTAATTCTGGCTAATTAATCCTCAAACCTTACATTATGCCATTGTTCCATTCCTCTTGCCAGTGCATGTGAAATTATGCCCATTCCAATCGCTTTTCCTTATGACACTTCTTCAATGGTGGATTGCATTTCAGTCTCTTGTATTAAAGCAATCCAGATGATTTTGCACATCTCAAAACGATTGATTTAGACACATTAATGTCACTCCGTGTCGAGTTAAAATTCCAGTTTCAATTGTTAAACATTCTTAAATTTACATAGCAACAATGTCTAACAATTGAAATCGGGAATTTAATTAGACACGCCCAGTTTTTCTTTCGTTGGACGGAGTATATTTTGATCCAAGCTCTCTCATTTTGATCCAGTTAAAATGTTGCTTTTTTTCTTATTATTGTTATAAAAAAACAAACAATGTTTAAATTTTGGGTTTTTGACGATAATATCATAGCCTAATAATCAGAAGTCTGTTCACTCCAGTTTCTTTGTTATAGTTGTTGCCAGATCGACGTCCTACAACAATAATAACGACAGCAGCGCGCCAAGCGTTCAGTTATCTCCTTCTCTTTTCTGGATCTATTCAGGTACTGTTTTGCTATTGAGTTTTGTTAATGACAGGTCGTTATCAAAAGCTTTTTACGATTTTCTTCATCGCATTTTATCTGACTGCAAAAAAAAGGTATGTATGCAATTTTCTATTCATAACAGAAAGAATAAAAAAAAATTTAGATGTCCTATAATTTAAAAAAAAAAAATTTTTATTTCATCTAATTTAGGGAACCCAATGAAAACCATTCATCAAATTTTCTAATATGGCAAAATCCTTTTTATTTCAAACTATTTTGAATAAGAGTTCCGTTATAACAACCTTAATTCATATAGCTCACGGTTGTTTTATTTTCTTGGGTTTTTGTTGTTTTTTTTCTTTTCGAAAAGAAAAAATAGAAAAACGTTTAGTGTAAAGGACTTGGAAATTAAATTTCTTCATAAAAATTTCTCCAATTTAATAAACGACATTTTGTCTCCGTTATGATTGCAGTAGTAAACAATGGATTTGGCAGTTGAGTTTATCTGCCGCTAGGGAATTTAGACAACATTTGAAAACGAGAGTGGACAGACTTCTCATTATTAGGCTATGATAATATATTGTAAAATAGGCAAATATTAATTTGTATAATAATGCATAACTAATTATTAAAATTTACATTGTTAATTAAAAAAAATTAGTGGCTCTATCATTTTGACGCGCACCTTAGATGCCGCAACGACGAAATATTGTCGAAAAGTCACTAAGAACGCTTTTGTGAATCCGTGAATATGCTCGTAAATTTAATATAGGCTAAAGAAAGTAAATAAAACCTCAACGATCTAAAAATTTGTTTAGAAGAAATGATTTAATAAAATTTAGTAGGTTTGCAAATTTTAAGTTTTGGAACATTATTTTAATTTTTGTATGGGTTTTAAAATAGTTTCGATGATGACAACAATAACGTGACTCACGTCATGAAATCGCGCGAAGCACCCGCATTCCAATTTTATTCACATAAACGTGAATAAGCCCCTATATTCTAATTTATTAAATAATTTACATTTAGCATAAAAATTAATTGTAAAGTTAGCATAAAAGTTATTTGTTAAAAAAATTTTACATTAACAAAAAAAATTCTATACACCTTGCCCATTAGCTTTTCAACTTCATTCTCCTTATAAGATTTTAATGTAGAAAAGTATTTCTCTCGAATACGTTTAATTAAGTCTTCAACGTTTGGGCGATGATCAACAACAATTTTAATTGAAGCCAGAAGTTCTTCCTCTGTGAAATCATTTGGTGAATTTTTTCTCGCTGAAATTTAAAAAAAAAGGTTAGTAGAATTATGGAAACATATTCTTAAGTCGTTTTAAGTGTAAAAGAAAACAACTATACTAAAAAGATTTTACGAAAAGCATTCCATAAGTAATGCAACACGATTTTTTTTCTCATTCAGGGTTTGTTTTCTAACCCATCACAATGTTCCGCAATTTTTTACCTACACAACTCTTTTCCATATACATCTCTTGACGAAGCTATGGCATTTCAGATATCAGAACTTGTATGAGTTCGCAATACTACTCTGCAGGTCTTCCGATAATGACAACTTCTTCTCTCAACGACTGACAAATGCTTTTATCCATCCCTCTATAAATTATTCAAGCGCTTTCGAATACTTGTGATGTTCTCGCGTTTTGCCAAAAGATACTCCATTACTAATCATTATGATATACATCATTCACAGACTCCAATTTCAAAGCTGTTTCGCTGCCACCTAATGAAGAAAATGAAACTATATGAGCCACCGGGGAATATTTTATATTTCCAACAAAGAGTGGCGAGAAAAAAAAAATGTTGCAGTAATTATTGAAACCTATCGCATATCCAAAGACAGTTGCCTTAACCTATTTATTCCACCTTAATTTTGTTTCAATAAGACATAACCCTATTATCCAAAAGCTGTGATTGGAGAGACGATGTAAAAAGAGAATTCTGCTCTGTTACGATTAAAACTATCACAAGAAGAAAGTCATTGTTTAAGAATATCGCAAGAAGAAAGTCGTCAGAACTAATTCATCGCTGTCAATTTAGAGTTACCTTATGATATAGAGTGATTCAAACCGTGTGTAAAACAATTTAAGGGGATATTATAGAAGTTTGGTTTGTTTGGTATTAACGCCCTTTTCAAATGCTATGGTTATTTCAGGACGGCCGTATAGGGGCCGCAAATTTTGGCTCGCAAGGGTTCTTTAACGTGCAGCCGACAAACGACTACACGGGACCAACGGCTTTACTTCCCTTCCGATTTCCGAAGTGCGTGATCTCAAGATTTCCCCCTGAAAAAATCCTCGTCGTCCTCGGCCGGGATCGAACCCGCGTACTCGCGCATCAGAGGTGATCACGCAACCACTGAACCACCGAGGCCGATATATTATAGAGGTCAAGGTAAACACAGAAAGTCCTATGAACATGGGTCCGAGTTTGAACGATAACTGAGATATGCACAGAAATAAAAATGCTGCCACCAAGAACAACAAGTTAACAAGAATATAACTCGTAAAACGATTTTCAAATATGCTGAAAAGAAGAATATAAAAACTTGTTGTTTAATATTACTGAAATATTTTTATATACAGCAATGGCGAAAACTGCATGTAAATTTACGTATTCGATTGCAGCGCTCACACGAATCTTTCCAAACGCGCGCGAAATGAGAATGAAATCCTCGCACGTCTAAATGTTTTAAACTACTGGGTCTATGTTCTTTCCACTACTAGATCAAAGTTATCATAAACGTCAAGAGAGAAAAACCATTGTTTCAAAGCATTGCCGGGTAAAATCTTTTAAGCATTCCAAGGAGCTTTAGCTCTGACGCAGATGTAATTTTAATATCTCACTTTTACTTCCACTTGGTTTAAATAAACAGTGGAAATACCTTTGATTCTATATGCATTCACGTCATTTTAAAATATAGGCCTAACTTCAATTAGCCATTTTAACAATAAGCCTAATATTAATTAGCCATTTTTAACAATAGGCCTAACATTAATTATCTAATTTTCACAATAGGCCTAACATTATTTAGTCATTTTAACTGTAGGCCTAACATAAATTAGCCATTTTTAACTATAAGCATAACATAAATTAGCCATTTTTAACAATAGGCCTAAGATTAATTAGCCATTTTGAACTATAGGCCTAACATTATTTAGTCATTTTAACTCTAGGCCTAACATAAATTAGCCATTTTTTACAATAGGCCTAACTTTAATTAGCCATTTTTAACTATAAGCCTAACATTAATCAGCCATTTTTAACAACAGGCCTAACAGTATTTAGTCATTTTAACTATAGGCCTAACGTTATTTAGCCATTTTTAACCATCGCCCTAACATTAATTAACACATTTAACAATAGGCCTAACGGCACTGAATTTTAAAATGAAATGAGCACGTGCATCAAGAAAGCTTCATAACGGGCACGTGCTCCAGGCTGCCATCAACAATGCTTAAATGATAAACAAAAAGTAACACTGTATTCACTTATGACTCATCGGTAGGATTCGATTGATATATTACATGCCCTAAGTTCATATTCTTAACATTAGTGCACGTGCTTGAAGGGGTCCACAAGAGCTCATCAAAAGTTGATCTATCGCTGTTAAGTTCTTCCATTTTCACGTTTTTGTGCAAACGATGGCTGGCCAGGCACATAAAGGTACTGATCATGCTTGTATTCTTATATATAGCTTTAGCTAAAGCTCGTAATAAGGGGTCATTGAAGTACTTTTTGGGGGTCATTTTCTCGGACGTAGCATTTCGAAAATCGAAAAGAATGTCATATTCGTCTTGTGCTCGTCATTCCCGTTCGAATGACATATTACATGTCTTATATTGCCAATAAAAAAATTTAATGGTGGGGTTTGGGTCTCAATAGTCACGTGACTGTTAGACCGATTTCGACGACAAACTAATCAGATGAGCTCAGGAAGGGTCTCTATCGAACAGCGAAAAAAGAACTTGAAAAAGTTAAAGCATTCTCGAGAAATCGTCGGACATACAGACGGACGGACGGACAGACAGACAGACAGACACACAAACAGAGCGAAACCAATATATGCTTTTCAGCATATAATAACTCAGGTTCTGTAAATCCTAGATTAATGAAAATTGAAGGAATAACAGGGTACATAGGACTTTGTATACCGTTAAAATTTGATCGAATTCCAACGAGAAGTTTCCGAGTTACGCAGTCAAAATTGTAACCAGCGCTGGTTAGTACTCACAAGTGAACACGTGTTATGATGTTGAATGAGTATCTCGGTTTGGTTTGCTTTGTTTAGTATTAACGTCCTTTTCAACTGCCATGGTCATTTCAGGACGGCATTGTAGGGGCCGCAAATTTTGCCTCGCAAGGGTTCTTTAACGTGCAGCCGGCAAACGAGTACACGGGACTAATGGCTTTACTTCCCTTCCGAAGGAAATGCGTGATCTCAGGATTTTCCCCCTGAAAAACTCCTCGTCGTCCTCGGCCGGAATCAAACCCGCGTCCTCGGGCATCAGAGGCGATCACGCAACCACTGAGCCACCGAGGCCGATGAGTATCTCATGCCCTCAACTTCTTGTTGGAATTCGATCAAATTGGATTAAATTAGTGTAATTATTAAACCGAAGACACGGTTTGAAACATAAAATATTAGTAAAACCATAGAAACCTTAGCATATTTTAATGCTATCAAGATGGCTTTTTGCCCTGCACACACTGCGCCCTCTGTCCACGGTTTTCAAAAACAGGCGTTTGTTATTGTTTACTGATTACTCTCAATTGTCATATCATTCAGATCAACGCGCAGCCAATAAAACAGAAAACTGAAACCATAGAGGCTAAAATGAAACTGAAACAGTGCTTCATGTTTTTGAGCACTACGCGTGCGCAGTCGGAGACTACTTTACGGGGCGGAGGTGAAAAAGTAGTGACGTGCTTTCTCACACTGCCTTGCAGCTTTTTTATATAGTGAGACAGAGTATAGAAAGATAGGCCAGGGCACTAAAAAAATCACATGACCAAAGTAGATCGAGCAACAATCCATCTTCATTGTTTCCAACAAACAAATAAACACTGATTGTTGAAGTCCAAGATGGAGACAATGGGCGCGTTCGACATCGCGCACTAAACGCCTTTGTGCGTCCATTAAACGCACTAACGCATTCGTCATGGAACCCGCGCGTGTTCGTCATCGCGAGTGCGCGCACTATCGGGCGTTTCGTGCGCGCACCAAATGACCCTGGGTTAGGAGCAGAGTCGTTTAGTGCGTTGCAAGATGGCGCTGCCCTAGAGCTTGAAATGTAGCGATAGATAGTTCGGAGTTTTAGTTACCGTTAAAGAGCCAACAGGTATAATAAAATAATTGAAATCTGTATATCGTTTAAACTGACATTGAAATCTACTGTGTAATGATCGATTTCGGCGTGTTATATGAATGCAGATGTTACGATGGGTTTTATTTTGAGCAGTATGTTTATTATTCATGATAGCACGGGTGAGGTGAACATCCCACTTTCGTGCTCTTTCCCGTTTTTCATGACACGCACAAAATGCACTACACTTTTTTCACCGCTCGCTCTGAGGGACGTCACTAGGTGCATTTAGTGTGCACATGTCAAACGCGCCCAATGAAGATTGGATTGTTGCTAGATCTACTTTGGCCATGTGACTTTTTAGTGCCCCGGCCTGTCTTTTTCGTTGGCTAAGGGTGAAAAACGTAGTCCACGAGAAAGACAGGCCTGGCGCGGAAAAGTCACCTGATCATCTTAGTCCGAATAACAATGTAACCTTCTTTGTTTCCAACAAATGAAAAATTGCTGATTATTAAAATCCAAGATGGAAACAATGAAGGTTACATTGTTATTCAAACAAAGATGGTCAGGTGACTTTTCCACGCCAGGGCCTGTCTTTCACGTGGGCTACGGTGAAAAACGAGGCCAACGAGATAACAAGGCGTGGAAGCGAAAAAGTCACCTGACCATTGGGGTGCTAGCAACAATCCAACCTACATTGTTTCCAACAAACGGAAAAACACTGATTGTTAACATCCAAGATGGAGACAATGAACGTTGGATTGTTGCCAGCACCCCGATGGTCAGGTGGCTTTTTCGCTTCCAGGCCTTGTTATCTCGTAGGCCTCGGGTGAAAAAGTAGTGACGTGCTTTCCCCGCACTGCCTTGCAGCTTTTTTCATATAGTGAGACAGAGTATAGGAGCAATACATACACAGACCAACAGACAACCGATTTTTTATAGATTGTTGCCCCTCTATATCGCGGAACTTGGGAGTCAAGATTTCACTGCCTGCGACAAGTCGAATCCGCGATATATCGATTTTTCATAAGCGACAGATGGGCCACTGACCACGACTTATCCGATATTGCGACGTAAGGAATTGCGAAATACAGGGGCAGCAACGATATAGATAGCCAAAAATTTAAAGTCGTAACTGGAATGATCGATTAACAAAAAAAAAAAAAAATAGTAAGGGTGATAATTCTGGATGCGGGGAAGATTCTTTTATTTTATCCATGATCAAGGTGATCTATAATAAGGTGGAAGTGCTTTAAAATGCCTTACTGCGCTTGCGTATTTTGACGTCATTGGATGAGAGCGAAACCTCCACAGAAGCGAAAACATGGTGGCAATGAAGGCTGTATCACATTACCATCGCGGGGCTAGCGAGCGAGCGAGCGATCTCTCATCAACGAGCGATCTCCCGTCATCGAGTCGCTCAATCGTCACGACTAGTCGCTGCACCTTTTCACATTGCTCAACGTATCGCTCGCTCGCCTCCTTGCGCAGGAAAATGCGTAGTGGTTGAAATCACAATGGCGGATCCTAGATGAAATGCTGTGATTGGTTCTTTTCACGCGATACTATTGAAGCGATGCGACAAAAGTTCAACTGGTTGAACTTTCGTCGCTCACTCGCTCGCGTGTATGTGAATGGACACATCGCGCCCAAAAATCGATCACGTGACGTCAAAAAATGTCGATCGGTCGGTCGCTCGCTGCAGAGATGTTCAATGTGAAACAGCCTTTATAACAGTCTTGCGCAAGGTTGTTAAAAAGAAGGTGGCCTCTATCGGCCGATTTCGCTCAAAAGCACTCGCACTGCCTTCTAGGACTGTGACGTCACCTGGAAGGTTGGCAGCAGGCGATCTGACCCTTTTAACATAACAAAGCTGAGATGGTTGGAGTTCCATGTGCTTTTGCTAATAATAAACGCAATTATTTGTTATTTTTAGTCCAATGTTATAATATAGAGTGGATTCACTAGGTCACTGGTACAGCAAGGGTGTCCTAAAAGTGTCCTAAAGACTGCTAAGCAGTAAAAGTGGAAATCCAATAATGATAGGGCAGGGAATTTCCTCTATTCAGTTATCCATGTCGCGGAATTTTCCCGTTCGTTTTTCATAGTAATTTAAATATCTAATGTTGAAACATGGTGTCTGTTTTCAACCATCATTTTAAGGTGTTTTTTCATCAGCTTGCTGATGGTTCAGAGAGGACGAAAGGACCTGTGTGATTGGGCTATCAGTTAAGTCACTCACATATCGACCCGAACAATATACTCACTGAGCCACAAAGGGGATGTCGTAGAAATAATACGGGCTGTAAGAAGCAACTGTTCATAAATTGTGGTCCCACGGCAAACCCACAATAAAAATCGACACCTCCATGCAGTCTACAGTGATTACAAAAAGGACTTTGATTGTGTGGAAAACAATCACAATTTGCTGATAGTCTGCATTGACAGATTTCAAATATATATTTTCATTCTTGAGTTATTTAAAGACTTTCACTTCCACCCTATAGTTATCATGTTTTTGCTTTTTTATGACTCTTAACTTTATCTTCTCTATAAAAATTCAATCTGCTCTAAAGACATTAATGTTTACCTATAATTTCCATCAGAAATTTAAATTTCAACATTATATAAAAGTATACTCTTTAAATATTAAAAGTGAAACACTTGCCTAAGACCAAGCAATTGCCTTCATCTTTCGTCGTTCCAATAATTATGGGCACTTTATTGTATTTCCCTTCTTTAAGGATGTTAAGAGGGGAATCGAGAAGAAAATGGCCATCTATGGTGGGTGTAAAAGCGAACGTGCTCATTATTCCATATTCATTCTATAAAAAATTCAATACCAATTATTAATTAATTTTTAAGTCTGAAGCACAAAGAAAAGTTAGAAATAAATTATTTGATATTATTACACGAATATTTCCTACAAATATATAAAACATAAATACGGAAACATGCACGTTTCAACAGTACAGAATAAAAACACATGGAGACAAAATTATATGAGAGAGATTAATTTGACCGCGAAACAAACTCCCAAACTTCCAATATTACCGCAAGAATGGTTAATCGCATGAATATCACTTTAAACTCAAAGAGAATGCCACCTGTATGAATTTCCATTACCAGTTACTATTTTAATCTGATGATATTTTGGGTATTACATGGGATATTATTAAAAGAACCCCCCTCCCAAAAAACACATTAAAAGGCAAAACATTTTAAAATAAGATTTAAATATATAGTTGTCACATAACTCAGCACATATTTCGGAAACGACTTGGCCGAACTCTATCAAACATTGAAAAACTAACGCTTCCTCGATTCCCTTAAAATATCAATGCCCTAACTTAAATACTTCCCGTGTATGCTCGTTGTCGGAGATGCAGAATGTAGGCTTCCTCCAAAATATTTTATTGCATACAAGAAACCTAGTCCAAATGCGGGGTTGTGTGAAAACAGTTACATTATGTGAAGTGTGTTACAGTGATAATCGCTAATTTCATCAGTGACGGATTATCCTCCAATCAGACCCGAGACAAAACTTTGCTCGGGTACTATTTTGTTTATTTTGCTATTCTTTGAGCGTGTGCCTATTTACAGTTCGTTCAAACTTTGGCCCAAAACAATGGTCTTATTTGTCTATTCATCATCCGTCACTGAATTTCATCATGCATAATTTCAATAGCGTAAAAAATTTGCATTTGAAAAAAAGAGCTAGGTGAATCGATATTCGACTGAAAATGGCACACAGCAAGTCAAAAAAATATCCGTAAAACATTGTTCTATTAGACTGTAAAATATAAGATTAATCGCTTGATAAGGTTGTTCTAAAGTTTATTGTCAATTCTGCGTAATAAAATTTTCTAATTGAATTTTAAGTTTTTTCTAACCTAAATTTCATAGTTCAATTACAGCTCGAAGAACGTTAATTTTACTTTCACGGTATATTTCTATCGCTGCTCGTTTAGATTTTTCAAATATACCGGTCATAATTACATGAAATAAAGTTTTTAAGATGATTTTTGCTCTTTTTAAAACAAGTTTTAAGATATTTTCTCGTTTTTTTTTTGTTTTTTAGCTTCTTCCAAGCTACTCCAGTACTAAACGCAATCTACAGCTCATGCAAATAATTATAATTGAAGTAATCCCACATTGCCATTAAATAATAAATTAATTGTCGGTGATCGAGAGTGCTAAGGCAGACATGTAATCCATGTAAACAATACATTGCTTGTAGCTCTCGAGACCAGAGAGTCGCGGGTTCGAAACCCGATGAAGTCATGGATGTTTGGGTTTGTCCCTTTACTAACAAGCTTGAAAGACTAAGCAAACTACAATAGGTTGATCCCCTGCTAGGTTAAATTTCAAATAGATCCAATAGTTATTTAACATCTTCGACACTGAGAAGGTACAATTAAAAGAGGATTAGAAAAGATAGATTAATTAATATAATTGCTTTCAGTGATTAGTGTCTGAGTGACCATCATGTTTTTGACCTAGTAAAACTAATTCAACATTGAAAATAGGAAAAGTTGGAAAATGTAATAAATAAATAGAAAGTTGTGACCTGGAATCGAAATAGGGACCATGGCTTATCGTATCATCGCTCTAACCAACTGAGCTATGGTGGACACGCTGACAGATATGCTGTCTAGATGTGTCTTATGGAGAAAGCACTTATTTCATTTGGCCACTATCTCCCTCAAAGTAGTACTTTTGTGCAAATAAAGGGTGTCCCAAAATGAACTGACATGATAATCCCCTTCTATGATTATGCTGACATTTTGAATTTGCCGCCATTTCTTTGGTGGTACAACCAGAGTAGAGATTTTTTATATGCTGTCATTATTAAACATGATTGAGATTAAATTAAGCAAGATTACACAATCAAACAAAGGGGAGAAATTGTAAAAATTCACTTTAAAAATTTTACGAACTGTTTTCAGCGAGGTGATAAGAATTGGCCGCCAAATCATGTGACTTGATACCGTTAGACTTGTAGGAACAGGCCAAAACACAGCCAGGAACATTATCAGAGAGCTGTCAGCGGTCACTAGGGTTAATGTTTCTAGGCAAACGGTTTATGTTTCTCCATGCAGTTGACCGTATGCTCGACGACCGCTGAGGTGCATCCCGTTGACCCAAGGACATTTAAGGAACGGTTGACTTGGTGCACTTGAAGCACGGACACAAGGACAATAGAGTCAGGTCATGTTCTCGGATGAGTCCGGGTACAGTCTGGACTCTCATTCTCGACGTGTTCATATCTGGAGAAAGCGTGGGACACATAATAGTCCCGCTAACATCATTGAACATGACCGTTATGGCATCATGATGGGTGCCCATACGCCGCTACAAGTCTTTCACAGAGGGTCATAACTGGCCAGGTGTACCAGGATAGTGTCCTGCGACAACATGTTCGCCTCTTCAGGGATGCGGTAGATCCAGATTTCCTCTACATGGACGGGCTGGCATAGTGGATAACTACCTGCAATATGAGGGCATCCGGCGCATAGATTGATAAGCACAGTCCCCGAACCTAAACCATATCGAGCACGCATGTCTCCTCTTGCAGGACCTGCGAATGTCATTGGTCCAGGAATGGGATGCCATCCCCCAACCATTGTTGGATACCCTAGTCTTGAGCACATCAGCACGTTGTGCTGCGTGTGTTTCTGTGAGAAGGGGCCATACAGCATATTAAACGTCGCCTACAACTTACAAAACTAGAAGGGGATTGCTACAAGTTTTTGTGTCAGGGGTGTCCATGCACTTTTTATGTTGTTCCGTCCGCAGTGATGCTGTCACCTTTATGTTTAATGATTGAATTGTGTTTACATGACCTAGAGAACAGCGTTACGAAGTTTGGTGCTGATAGGATGTGCGGAATGGTTCCATTCTGCAAATCCCTTAATTTATAAACACCAGTGTAGAAATGAAATAATTTTAAACTCTAAAATATGTTTATTTTACTTACCACAAGGTCGATATTTTTGACAAGTTCCTCTGCTGATTTAAGCCGAAGACAGCCAACAAGTTCGTCTGAATTTTCTGAAGGGCAATTGACATTTGTTGCTAACTTTTTAGTCCAATAAACAGGATCTTTCTGGAATCCCCATGGACATAAAGGGCTACCGCTCATGGAAAAAGCTTTATTAAACAAACCTAGAAAATGAATTTTTTATTAATATTCACCCGTATTACCAATTCCGCCAAAATCAATATTCCCAGATAAACTTCTTGATTATATAGGGTGAGGCAAAAGTCTTGTAATAGGGCGTATAACCCGAAAACTGTTTGGTGTAGGTTAATGAAATTAAAAATATTACTACTAAGCAGGATTGGGGCTACTTGATAGTGACATTTTCAAGTTTGTGCAAGAAAGTGTTAATGAATTTTGGAAACTTATCCCCTATAGCTGCCCTAAAGTATGACAGATAGAGGCATAGTGTCAATTTCAAAGTTGTAGAGCACTCTTCAATTACTTTAAATTGAATGTTAAAATCATTGCTTTCTTGGGAGAAAATTAAAGAAAAAAACTGCTTGAAGTTTGTAAGGTACTTCCGTAATTTCCAGATTGTGGTTGAATCTTCGAGCATAAAAATAGAAGGGTTAAATCAATACTAGAGTATGCTGGAAAAAATCACAAAACTGACTCTCTCGTGACTGCTAACAAAGGCGCCGATCCAGAGTTTAATCGTCCATACACAGTCCTAGTTACAAGGCGAAGTTAAAAAGCAAGCTAAAAGGGATAAAGATTATGCGAAGAAGTGAAATTTCATTCATAAAGGATATCTCAACGTAGAATATAAATACTAAAACGATGTTGAATCAAAATTGAATATAAAAAATACAATGTTTTCGGAGTGGCCCACGTACTAAAATACCAGCGCTATTTCTTTATTAGTGGCAACAGCCGAAACAAAAGAGATACCTCTATGAAACCTATACAAATCCTCAAAACAGTCCCTAGCGCTGTGTAAAAGCCGTTGTCAGTGATGTGGAAGACTTAGTATACACCTGTAGCAACGCCTGTTCTCTGGAAGGTGTGGATGGAGCGGTCTATCGCCTGTAGAAATTCGGGAACAGTTCGGATATGGAGGCCACCACCTTTACATTGCTGGGGCTCTGACGTACTTTAGACTTCCGTGGGGTCCCGTAATGACGCCAATTGTTCAATTGGCGTTTCAAATTTGGGCTCATACGATCGGGCCCACGTCTCACCTATTATTATGATACAGCGTAGAAAAACTCACATTCGCGCTCATAGCATTCCGAGTGAGTTTACGCAGGATCGTATCGTTGCCAATTCCAATACACTGCATAAACCATAGGTGGGGAATTTATCACGATGCAATTTTTCTCATGCACTTAAACCAGTCTCTCACAGACAGCACAACGCATGCGTGGGGCACATTGGATGGACGACTCCATTTACTGTGAGGTAGATTGGGTACCACCGATGTCAACTGTCTTCTAGGTGGTGTTGGTACCACCCTAGCGTGTGTTGTACACCACCTCTAACGAGAAATACTGGATCCGTATCCTGGTATTCATACAACCCTGTTGCCACTAATAAAGAAAGAGCCCTCGTTTATTAGGTCTTACAATATTGCATCATTGAAGATTTTCTCTTTTAAATGTATGCTATGTGTAATACAAAATCCTGTATTACCTTTTGATAGTGGTGATAGAAGCAGGTAAATTACGCTAGCACCACCGGCACTCTCTCCTAAAATCGTCACTCGACTTGGATCTCCGCCAAAGCGATCGATATTGTTTTGGACCCATCTCAAGGCTTCGATTTGGTCCAGAAGCCCATAATTACCAGGTGAAACCGTGTCATTTGTTGTTAAAAAGCCTAAATATATAAAAAAATGTTAACAACTACAGAGAAAATAACGGAAAAATTGATTATATAACGGGTTAATCTTCGGTATCTGCAACAATCGCGCGATGACTGAATCCGCAAATTGAATTGTCGCGATTCCTGTAGCCGGCCGGGGGGGTAAACCAACTGCCCCCTGTAACCAATTAGATTGGGGTATATATCAGTTCGTTAGGGGGGGGGGGGTCTTTAAAAAATAAATTCACTTACCTTGGTCGCATGCTCGTTTGCGATTTGACTCGCGGTTGCGATTGTGCAGATACCGAAAATTTACCGAATAACGGAATGAAGATTTTTATCACCTAAAGACCCCACTCTATAATTTGGGGATACGACAACGAATTCATTTAGCGGTAAACGGCGTGGCCCATATAGAAATGCACCTCCGTCCCCCAAAATGAACCCTCCTCCATGAATGTGAAATAAAACGTCCAATTTCGCATCATTATTATTAGTCGGAATCTGCAAATAAAGGGTTAATCTAATATATAAAACTGAGATGTGTGTGGCTGGCATTCGGCTTTCTGATTGGTCTAGGATTTGAGACAATTGACAATTGTTTGCCAAACGATCGTTTGAAGATTTTTGCGATTGTTTCGTGAAGCAGCATCAACAATGACTGCAAGTCTTTCGCACGAGAAACAGTGTATCTTTTATTTTTTATCTAAATCGGATTTTTGCCAGCGTTAAAAATTGTGACGTCGTTATTTGCTTTGTTTAATGATAACTTTTGCTATTGTTCCGTGAAACAGCATCAACAATGATGCAAATCTTTCGCGCGGGAATACAATGTATCTTTTATTTTCTACAGAGTCCGCCAAAAAATCTATACGCACTTTACTAGATATCATCTAATATATAAAACTGAGATGTGTGTGGCTGGCATTCGGCTTTCTGATTGGTCTAGGATTTGAAATAATTGACAATTGTTTGCCAAGCAACACCGTAATGAAGATTTTTGCGATTATTCCGTGAAGAAGTATCAACAATGACTGCAAGTTTTCGCACGAGACACAGTGTATCTTTTATTTTTTATCTAAGTCGGATTTTTGCTAGCGTTAAAAATTGTGACGTCGTTATTTGCTTTGTTTAATGAAGACTTTTGCGATTGTTCCGTGAAACAGTATCAACAATGATGCAAGTCTTTCTCGCGGGAATACAATATATTGAATGAAGACGATCCCGATAAAAGACATTGCCACAATTGCTACCTAGACATACGAGATTACTGATAAGGGTTTGCTAGGAAATGGATAGGAGCAACTGCTCCCGTATTCAAAAATATTTCAACGCTAATGATAATCACTTTGAACAACTGCCGTAATTGTAGAAGCCTGTACAACTTTATATTGGTTTTTCTTTTGCTGAAGTGTGTATACATTTTTTGGCGGACCCTGTATACAGG
>JAHWFO010086720.1:595895-610837 GCA_023313115.1 Rhysida immarginata
GTGATAGAGGGATCAAATCTAAGCAAAATTTCCCTCTTTCATTTTTTTCTCTGGGGCATTGTTTTTGAGATAACTTCAAATCAATATTTTATTAAACTCAAACTTTATTAAAATCTTTAGAGAGATAAGAAATTATTCTAAAACAAATAAGAGAATACAACTTCTCAAGCTTTTGGTGAAAAGTGAAGGCACTTTCCCTAATGAGCTAATAATTAGAGAAAATTTATTTTTCATATGTTTTTTGTAATGTAGTACTTCCTTTAGAGAAGTTATAGATAATGTTTCTCTAAACTTATTAGAAAATTATAAAGATCTCAACTGATTGTGTGGGAGAGCAGTTCTTGCTGCTAAAACTGATACTGTCAATATAAACAACCACATTCATAACATGATTCCACGCTCTCTGACTGAATACAACTCTATTGAAACGGTTCCATGTTGATAAAGGATGTTGATCAGGCTTAACAGAATTCCTCAACTCTCATCTATGAAGTATTTTTAATTTAGACAGAAATAATTCAATATTCACAGCCTTTCTTTGATATTCTAAAATGTTAAGGATGCAATGTCGAATGTTCCTGGGCAAACCCAATTGGACACAAAATTCCAGTGCGACCATTTTAAAGAATTCTTTTCGTTTTTCCAAAGTGAATATACACGTCAAAACAAATAGCCCGAGCAACACCGAGTATATCATCTAGTCATCTATAATTTTTTCCGTAACAGCAAAATCGAAAGCTTACACCCCAGTATTATTCCATGTATTATCAACGCTTATGATAATCACGTTGAACAGCTGTCGTAATTTTAGAAGCCTGTATGAATTTAGTGTTATTTTTCTTTTGCTGAAGTGTGTATACATTTTTAGCGGACTCTGTATACAGGATTAATGATTAATGACTTTGAAAGGGGTGGTTGTCAATGAACCAAGCACTGCGACCTCAGGTCTATTGTACTATCCCCTAATGACGATGAAAGAACGATTATGAACGAGACAAGCACAAACATCCATGCCCTAGGCGGGATTCGAACCCGCGACTCGCTGGTATCGAGATCGGAAAGACCTGTGCCTTAACCCCCCCCCCCACCGAGCCGGCCTGTATACCGGATATTCCCGAATACCCTGTACCGCCCGCGCGGGGGGCGCGCGTGATAGAGGGATCAAATCTAAGCAACATTTCCCACTTTCATTTTTTTTATGTGGGGCATTATTTTTGAGATAAATAAATGTTGAAATCCTACCTGTAGGGAACAGTTCTGTGGGGACACTTAAAGACATTGGTATACTAGACACCTGTGGGATCCAATGAAGAGCTGGTAACCAGAATCGCCGTAGCTGCGGACCAGATTCGCGAAGAACCAGTAACATTTGAACGTGTACGTCAGTCCATGCGGTGACGTTGTAAAGCATGCATTCATGCCAGCGGGAGTCAATTAGAACTTATTGTAAACATTTGCATGTTTCATAAAAAACAAGTCACATTATTGAGCTGTATGCAATGTGTTTTTGTTCTTTTTATTACATGATTGACCATGATTTTGACCTGTTCCAGAAGCAGTGATTGCGTGGCATATAACGTCTACGCGACGTCCAACATTTTTTATCTCAAAAACAATGCCCGAGAGAAAAAAATGAAAGAGCGAACACCCCTCCAAATTTGGACACGTTATTCGAGAACACCCTGTATACATAAATATGAAAAAACTATATTTTTCTCCGAGCGACGCCGGGTATTTCAACTAGTATTATTTAAAAATACGAGGCGTATTTTTTAAGTAAGTGTCGTTTTGATATATAAATAAACAAGGACTATTTTTTAACACCTTAATTTTTATAGGAAAACCTGGACTTTAATCTACTTTTCAACAATATTTCCACCTACATTCACACGCGTATAGTATCGTGTGACCAGCTTCTGAATTCCATCCGATCGGTCGTCTGATTTGCTAACCACTCCAGCACTGCCTTTTGACATAGTCTTCGTCGTCGTAATGCTGACCACCAAGGTGCTTCTTTAAGTGCAAGGACAAATGATAATCACTGGACGATAGGTCAGGGCTATACGGAAGGTGATCAAATTATTCCCAGCCAAATGACGCAATGAGATCTTGGGTTCGATGAAGCAAAATGGTCATAGCGTTTTCTCCATTCACTTCACTAATCTGCCGATGAATTTCGGCCGCTTTCACGTCTCTTGCATTTAAGGAACGAATGACAGTGCGTATTTCACAATCAGAAGGATTTTCAATGATCTGAGGCATTTTAAACACGCATAAACAAACATCAACGCAAGCGAATGCTCCCGTAATGGCTAGCCAAAAAAAGAAGGTACTTGCGCGCATGTGCGGAACGACGAGCGCAGTGTTACAGCGGCCACTTAAAAACGGTACTTACTTAAAAAACACGCCTTTGTTATAAAATAAATTAACACTAACTACTAACTTTTACGCAAACTTTACCAAATAAATTTTCTGGAATACTGAACACATCCATTCTCCATTCAATACACTACTTCACAGAGAAAATGCAACACTATGAAAACATTCTTTTCAAATGAGACAAAATTTTACGCAGATAGGGAATTACGTTCTGAGAAAAAAGTGTTTGAATATTAAACTATTAGATGTACCCAGTGGTTGAATACAAGGGGTTTAGTTGCAAACATAGCGCAAACAATACATGTAACGTGGCGTTGAATCAATGAATGCTAGGAAATTGTCCTGGGGTATTGTAGACTATATAGATGTAATGTCAAAGTTAGTTTAGAGACCATTTCACCCATTCTTCTCAAAATTTTTTTTAGGAATATCCTTTACGTTGTTGCATTTTTCATTAAATCCGAACATACGCGTATTAGGAGACTCAGAAAATTTTAACCCACCAAAGTCATCTTCATTTCGAAGTCGTTAGAGAAAATAAATTCAATATTCAATCGTCTTCTACATATTCTCAATTAGAGAGATGTCTGGAGGTTGTACACAGTCCAGCAGATTAATGTGACCACCTGTCAGTAGCCAGAATAAGAACCTTTTGCGGCGCGGACAGCTGCGAGACGGACAGGAAGAGAGTCAATAAGGTTTTCTGCAAGGCATTGACAGGGATGCGAAGCAATGCCGACTCCAGGGATGTGAAGCCATGCCTTCTGTGGAGGAACCGATCGAAGTGGTCCCACAGATTCTCTATGGGGTTTAAATCCGGGGAGTTTGGGGGCCAGGGGAGTACTGTAAACGAATACTCGTGCTCTTCGTACCACGCACGGACACTGTGCGCTATATGGAACGTCGCATTGTTCTGCTGGAAGATGCCATCGTGTCGAGGAAACACAATCTGCATGATGGTCCGAAAAGACAGATGCGTACTTCCATTGATCCATGGTGCCGTCCACAATGATGAGTGCACCCAGCGAATGCCATGAAAACATTCCCCAGACCATAACGTTGCCTCCGGTCTGGGCCCTTACGGCACGTGTTCCACGTACACGCCATCGCCCATCTGTCCGATGGAGCATAAACCGTGATTCACCGGAAAAAGCCACCTTTCGCCATCTGTTGCTGTCCAGTTGCGGTACGTGCCTGCAAATTTCAGTCTTTGTCGCCGGTGAACAGCCGTCAGCATTGGTGCACGAACCAGCCGTCTGCTGCGGAGCCCTATACGCAGCAACGTTCGCTGAACTGTCGTTGAGGATACACATTTGGAAGCCCCCTGGTTCATCTGGGAGGTCAGTTGGTCCACGGTTGCACTTCTGTTCGCTTGCATGCATCTCCGTAGCCGTCGTTCACCTCTGTCATCTATGGCCCGTGGTGCCCCACACTTGGCACGTCTATGATTTTGGGTATTCCCATTCTGCCATGCACGGTACACTTTCACCACGGCGGCACGCAACAATTCACAAAACTAGCAATTTCGGAAATACTATCACCCTTGACTCGGAAGCCGATGATGATGCCCTTTTGGAGGTCGGCTGGTTCGCTACGTTTCGCCATGACTAAAACAGTTGCAATGTTTTCTGCTTCCCTCTGACACCCTTCCTATACCCCCCTACCTCTGATATTGGTAGTATGTATCTTCTGGACGAACAATTTTCCGCTGATACAGAACGGAATTAATGTGACTGGACTGTGTATTATCCAAAGAATGATTGTGCATCTATATTCTACTGAGCTGTAATCTGTCATATTGTTGCCCTTCTGTTGCTGCGCAATGAATCGAACTTTATTCTGTAGGTGTCAGTCGCATGCTACCTCTTTCACTCAAAGCCTTTTCCGGTCACACTTGTACATATTGTTTCGAGGTTTTAATGCAAATAGCTTTTTCTGAATACCCGGATACTACTGTTGTTACATGCCGAGGACTTTTAGCTGTTTCCGAAATACTTGAACCGGTTCTTCTTGCACCTGTAATCCTCCACGATCGATATTTGGATTTGGTTCCTTGGGGGACCACCTGGTTAGCTGTCCTGCTTCGAAACACGTCTAAGACCAGCTCTGATTGTTACATAATTTTAAATTTTTATATATGGCGAATAGTCTTTATTTATGAAACTAAAGACCAAGACGATGAGGATAATACATTAGTATTTTGAGTGATGTTCTTTTGAATTTTAAAAGCAACAGAATCTAGTCCTGAATACCAAATCTCAATAGCATAAGAAACTTTAGGTCGAAAGATAAAGTTAAAAACAAATTTTAAAAAATTACAACACGGAATGACATGCCGCAGACGTTTAAAAAAAAGCTGTAAATACGAGAAATAAAAAATAAAAGATTAAAACATTTATTATTCAATTTCTTCATCGAAATAGAATGAGATTGTTCGGTCCATTTGAGCCTCGAGAGAACAGGGTAGATGAGAGGACGGGCTAACGTTGACGCCTTCTCTCCGTAAATCCAGCTCTCTTGAGCACAATCGGTTCTCTCGATTTTTTCTCGGTGTTTTGCATTAAGGGCACATTACGCTTACGGACAAATGAGATATATAGTTAGGAAAGTGTTTCTGCCTTGGATGGACAAGGGCAGAGGGTAGATACGTATGGACCTTCTCATTTTAATAAGGATAAAGGAGGTTCACAAGTTATTAACAAAAACATTGACATTGTGCCTTTGTCTGTTGCAGGTAACTGGAGATGGCACTAATGAAGAAGGAGAGAATTGAGCTGATCCTGATATCTGGGAACGCCCCTAGCGTACCAT
This sequence comes from Rhysida immarginata, assembly GCA_023313115.1. Taxonomy (NCBI): domain Eukaryota; kingdom Metazoa; phylum Arthropoda; class Chilopoda; order Scolopendromorpha; family Scolopendridae; genus Rhysida; species Rhysida immarginata. Next base: position 601,086 of record JAHWFO010086720.1, read on the forward strand.
TGTGCTGATTTCAACCCCAGGCATCCCAAAAGAGAACCAATTTTCATAAATGGTACCCTAAATGCTAATGAGTACCTGCGAATGTTACAGCACACTCTGTTCCCGTCACTGTTGACTGAAGATGGCAGTTTCCCAAATTTTTTTTTTCAGCAGGGTGGTGCACCATCACACAAAGGACGAAATGTGGTGCACCATCACACAAAGGATGTTTGTCAATGGCTGGATGGGCAATTACTCCGTTAATGGCCACCACGTTCCCCAGATCTCATACCGCTATATTTTTACCTATAGTGTTACTTGAAACAATTTTGGATGCTGTGAAAATCCAAAGCAAACATCACGCATCCTATAGACCTTTGACAGCATTACCCTGAGCTCTGTGTTAGCAGCAGGGACAACACATTGAACACATCCTTTAGCTGCAGCAACCCAGTTTACGTTGTGTTTATGTTTGGAAAGTGTCAATGTTTTTTGTTAATAATTTGTGAAACACAACAAATAACTGAAATCCGATTGCAGGAATGAACTTCTGAGAAAACACTGGTGTTTTATGATATGTCACATGACCTCCTTCCCATTTAAGAAAATAAATCTTGACCTACGATGGCGGATTTCAAGATGGCGGCCAAACTCCAAAACTGTCCCAAAAGATAGAGCTCTATCTTATTCCCTGCTAGCATGGTCACATCGTTCATTTTACACACATTTTCCGAAATACAGTTATGTCCAGTGACTTTTGACTCGTTCTGTACAGGGCAGTGCTTCAGCCCAATCTCGAAAGGGTGCTTCAGTGAAAAAGCAAAACCGCAAAGTGGTAAGCTAAAAATTACCAATGTTACTAAATTTCAAGAGACAATTTGCTGCAGAGTTCCGAAATGCCAACTCAAATACCGCCAATAGAGTCGCCGGAAACTCAATACTGTACATTTCCATGGCCGTGCTGCTAATTCATAAGCCCCACATCAGCAAATTCAATGCAAAGAGATGTTTAGCATTGTGAACAGCTCACTGAAAATAGGCCACAGAACATTGGAAGTATGTCTTATGGAACGACGAATCTCGGTGCACACAGTGGCAATCGGATGATAAAGTTTGAGTCTGGCGGATACCGAATTGATCCATGCATAATTGCATGGTGCCAACTGTGAAGCTTGGAGGAGGGTTTGGATATGCAACGTGTTCAAGTAGTAGGAAATATGAAGTCTGCAACTTACCTTGAAATATGGAAAATTCTGCAACCTCAAGATTGTGATAACAGTTGGGATTGGACAACTTCCGTACAAATGTTGCAAAGCAGTGTCTGTGCAGAAATAATGTGAGTCACAGAGTCTATGACTGAACTCATCAACGATCTTTAGGAAAAAAGGAACAAAATTCCTGATGCTTTCTACCGAGCTACACACATGCACCTCCAAAACTTTACTTTCTGGGGAAACTTCACGCGCTTCTGAAAGCAATCTGAATGGAAAGCTTCACATTGCTTTCTGTAAACTCGTACTTTTTTATCACCAAACTCACAACAAAACATAGCTTCATTGCTCCATATTACTCGGTTTCAGTCCTGAATAGTCCAATCGCGGTGCTGTTTCTCCCATTCGCCTCGAACTTTTCGCTGCTTCTTAAATAATGATGGCTTAATCTTTGGGACTCTTGCCTTATATCCAATCTCTCCTATTCTTCTCCAAGTTGTGGTCTTTGAAATCGTTTTTTTTTTATTTCGGCACCTCATTTCAATGTAAATCTGGCGGATGAATTGAATCTGTCTTTCTCAACTATACGTTTCACAATTCCAACATCATATTTTGAAGTGCACTTTGGACGTCCGCTTTTTTTCCGGGCTTCTGTTATAAAATCACCATCATCTTCAATTCGTTGCAAGAATTTGCAAGCTCCCGATGTAGATCTTTTAACAGTCTTTGTTATTTCTGATAACGTTTTTCCACTAATTCGTAGTTCTCTAATTCGGATCTTTTCCTGGATAGAAAGTTGAGCTTTCTTCCCCATTTTGTTGCATCAAAAACAACTCAGGTCACTCTGAACGAATATTAAAGTCAGTAGTTAAATTTTAATGCTCTCAGAATAAAGACAAGTCCATTATAAAAAGAGAATTTCTAAACTTTTGAAACCAAAAACCCCCGTTTCTAAACTTTTGAAACGGCTATGCATATTTCAAAAAAGCAGTTCTCTTTCATTTTGCAAGCAATTGAAAAAAATAAAAGCCTATGTTAAAACTGGTATATTGGAGCTTAGTTAAAAAAAATTCCGAATTTCCAAGTGTTTTTTTCCATTGCCAATCAACACAAACAAGTTGTCACGGTCATGCTTCAGCGAAGTTTCTAAACTTTTGAAATGTAGTTGTACATGATTGTTTGTGTCTGTGTATTCTGCAATTCCAACAATTGATAAACTGTTTGGAAATAAAGAAATTAAACTGGAGCAAACTCCAAGCATCAGGTTAATGATATTAACTAGAAAAATGGATGGAAAAATTCTGCAATTAAGATTAGAACCTGGAAACTCGATTGTCATGGTCGACGCCTCTACTAATTGGGCTATCGCAGACACCTGAACAGCCATGCTGTCACTAAGTGTCTTAAAGACAACCAAGTAGTCTTTACCTGATGTTTGCAGTTGGCTCCAGTTTAATTTCTTTATTCCTTATTGCGTATTCATCAAATTTTCTGATGCTTTGGATAGGAGAAATTCACGATCTGTGAACCGGGAACTTGTTTGTCTTTAAGACATTTAGTGATAGCATGGCTGTTCAAGTGTCTGTGATAGCCCAATTGATAGAGGCGTCGACCATGACAGTCGAGGTTCCTGGTTCGAATCCAGGTCGCGGAATTTTTCCATCAATTTTTCTGATTGGTAAACTGTTGCAATTCACACTCTGCTCTCGAGGTCTTGAAGCAAAACTGGCGCATTCATCACTTAGTGTGATCTGGCAGTCGCAGTTTCTTCTGTTGACACATTTGCATCGACGGCCACAGGGTCACTCACCACTTGTTTAGTTGAAGCAATGTGCTGGAAAAATCGATATAGCATCGAGTGAAGGGGCTGCTTTCTCTGCCGCCTTTCCACTGTTTCTCAATAGTCTGCTAACTCTCCATTATTTCCATTTACTCTACAATTCGTTACCCCCTCCCTAAAAGAGGTTAATATGTTACGTTTGTAGTGCCACACCAGTTAATGTGTTAAGTATATAGTGCAATGCCAGTTAATGTGTTAACAAACTTTCAACCCCCCTTTCCCCCCCATAGGAGTTGAATTTTCAAAAACCCCTTCTTAGTGCTCACTTACATGTTGTAAAGAACCTCTGTATTAAATTTCAAGTTTCTAGGCCTTATGGTTGGGCTGTGCGTTGATCACTCACTCAGTCAGTTTCTTCTTTTATATATATAGATGTAGGAAGTACTTAAATTCTAAAAATTATAAAAATCATAAAAAACTTTACAATCCATCAGTTTACAATGTAAGTAACCAAACCACCTTTGAGTAGTATTTAACCATGAGATATGTTCTATTTCATACCGTTGTTGCCATATGCTGTCATTTGTTGAGTTGATAAACTGTACTTCAGTACTTTAGGGTTTATGCTGTTAAATTTAATCGACATATGGAATAATGATGAATATTGCAGATCATACCATCCGGTTGATGCGCTTATCTCCGTAATGATTGGTCCAATTTTGAAAATTTTGAAAATTTATGCTTATTATTGAGTCTACTATATGCACATATAAATGTTCTATTGATATAGTTGCTATGTAAGGAGATATTGAATATCGATTATCGATAACCATGATTTTTCGATAGCATCCGTCGGAATATTGACTGGTGGTCAATACAAAAAATTTATCGAACTCAGCTTTTAGTAAAGTTGCTTCTCTGCAAAGAGCAAACACACTCCCTATTCTTTGGCATGGAGTACAAAAATAAAATTGCGATTGTAAATGCAATTATTATTGAAATGAGAAAACAAGCAAAACGGACCTATAAATTATTGTGCTCTTTCTAGTAGTACCGGGTGATTCAGTCAATTTCTGACCATTTCACTCGAATGACGTGCATTAGGGATAAACAATTGAAAGAATATGAGCGCCATATCGAATTACTAAATAGTTGGAGTTTGTATTGTTACAACGGCGCTGCATGAAAATCGTATTGTTGAAAAATGGCGCCCGCTTTATCAACAGAGCAGAAATGCAAGGTTGTCGAATGGTATTTCGAGACAAAATCACCTGTAACCGTGCAAAGAAAGTTCCGGAAGGAGTATAAGTGTCGAGACGCACCAGGCAGGCAAGCGATCATAGATTTTGTCAAGTAATTTCGTACCACTGGATGTGTTAAAGGCAAGAAAATAGACGGGAGCGAAGCTCGTGTTCGAACGGCCGAAGTCGTCGAAAATGTTCGCACAAGGTTGGTCGATTCCCCTACCAAAAAATCTGTTCGCCGCCTATCCATTGAAAGAGGGCTGTCGTATACCACAACGTGGCGAATTTTGAGAAACGATTTACACCTGTTCCCGTATAATATCCATGTTTATCAGGAGTTAACAGACACTGGAAGACAGAAGCGACAACAATTTGCGATGGAGTTTGGAGCAGAAATGGAAGCCAATCAGGACATTGTGGACAACCTGTGGGTGTCCGATGAGGCCTTCCTCCATCTGTCAGGTGACGTTAATAAACACAACGTTCGTTTTTAGGGTTCCCAGCACCCTCATGAGATCCATAAGTCACCTCTTCATCCACGAAAGGTTACGGCTTGGTGCGCGATTTCCAAAAGAGGCATCATTGGTCCGTTCTTTTTTGAGGGCATCGTAACGTCACAGGCTTACCTTAACATGTTGGAAACCTTCTTCATCCCCGAGCTGCGAAGGAGGCGTATACCGCTTCGACATCAATGGTTTCAACAGGATGGGGCTAGGCCTCACGCCACTAATGAAGTGCTAGACTTTCTCAATCAGAAATTCGGAATTCGTGTCATTTCAAACAGGTTTCCAGATCGATTCGGGGGTGGCTTTCTTTGGCCCCCTAGGAGTACTGACCTAAACCCACGTGATTTTCATCTCTGGGGGTTCCTTAAAGACAGTGTGTTCACTACAGCACCAAGAACCCTAGACCAGCTGCGACAAAGCATCGTCGACTGCTGCACGTTTGTGGATGCAGAAATCCTGGATAGAGTTATGAACAACTTCACCATTCGGCTGCGAGCAGTTCAAAACGTTCGTGGTGGCCACATGGAGCATATCATCAGGACTTTGCCTAAAATATCATACTGAAATGCTAAGTTTGTAAACATTAATGGGTCAATAAATCATAGTACTGAAATGGTCAGAAATTGACTGAATCACCCTGTACCAATAAAAACTATTTAACGCACATTGTTTTAATTGGTACTATTGCAAGAGCACAATAATATCTAGGTCCGTATTGCTTGTTTTCGCATTTCAATAATAACTGCATATACGAGGGTGGGCTGAAGAGTAATGCCTCCATGGCTGTAACTTTTTTATTTTTTAACCGATTTTCAAAATTTTTTTTGTATCTGATACTCACATTTCTCCTCTATGTAATGCACTATTCACTTTTCGAGATAGTCCCCATCCCTTTCCACGGATTGTACCAACGCGTGATTAGTCGGGTGAACCCGTTGGAGAGGAATTCCGGGGTTGTCGTCGACACGAGGATTGAATGGCAGCTTTGGATCCACTTCTGCAGCACGATAACGCCCGTCCGCGCACCATCGCCACACATCAGAGGAGGTTGCAGCGCCTACAGTTCAAAGATGAAAAACTGCAGTTCAAAAATGAAAGACTTTGCACCTTGCGACTATCACCACTTCCCAAAGAGGAAAGAGCACCTTAAGGGGCATGAGTTGCGTTCTGACGAAGAGGTGAAACCTGCCGTTCGGTCTTAAACAACAACCCCGGAATTCCCCTCCGACGGGTTCACCCGACTAGTCACGCATTGGTACAATGCGTGGAAAGGGATGGGGACTATGTCGAAAAGTGAATGGTGCATTACATAGAGGAGAAATGTGAGTATCAGATACAAAAAAAAATTTTGAAAATCGGTTAACAAATAAAAAAGTTACAGCCATGGAGGCATTACTTTTCAGCCCAGGCTCGTACAATCGTAATTTTATTTTTGTACTCCATGCTAAAGGATAGATAGTGCTTTTGCTCTATGCAGAGTGTCACGTGGATTTCGTCAGAGGACACGATCGGCGAAACCGAAAGAGAAGGATGACGCGGAGACATTACGCGATCATGAGAGAGCCACTCCGAAAGCGACACGAGTGGGAAAGAGAGGAACAGGACAGAGTGAATGTTGGCAGCAACGGGGAAGGTCAGGTAATCAGGACAGCCTCCACGTTGGGATAAAAGCCAAACATGAAGGGCGAGGGATCCAACGGGGTCGACGTCGCAAAGGAGCGGGCGAACGAGATTGGATGCTAACGTCGGCAGCAAGGAAAGTTTCCTCCGGAGAACGTCGCGACAGCGACCAGGCGAAAGCAGCCGGCGAGGGAGAGTACTCCGACTTTCGCAAGGCAGACTGCGAACAGGGGTCCGAATTCACCACAGATTTCGGCGATGCGGAATGGCAGCAGCGATTAATGAGAGCCATTGACCGTGTTTTGACGGAACTGGGCAGCTTGGTAAGCCCCGTCGACACGCAAGAAGAGAGCAAGGAAAATTTGCCGTCTTCCAGTTCACCACCGACGTCTAATGGATTGTCCCCGTCGGAGGAAAGCGAAAGCGGTGTTCTTCGCCACATATTCTCAAGGTATGAAAGGACTCTGTCTTTTTACGAACTTAATCATTTAATTTACGCGAGGGCAACTTTAAATGTCACCGTAGTTCATATGACCGTATTAGAGTCTCAGTTGGTGCTTTGTCAGCAAACTTTTACGGATGACGTCATTGACCTCAACGTGGGAGACGCGGTTCTCGGTATTTATCCCTTTTCCCTCGGAGCCTATTTTCTAAGAGGTGCAGGGGGATTTATACTGAGGCCGTGAAATCTATCCGCGTAATCTTGACGTGAACTTTTGCCGTTACGATAAGCGTAGTTCAGAACTTTGAATTTACCGAACTATTGGCGTCACGTGAGCGAGCCGTTGCTTCGGAACTTTTTGTTTCTTCATGACAAGTTTATTAAAAGCCAGAAGGGGCGTAGTGCGGACGTATAGTTGTGAAATAAGTTTTCTTTATTGTTCAATTTTCTCGGCGGATCTAACGTCGAGTTTGCAATTTCGTTTCATCTTCAGAGAAGAAGCTATCGTCTACGCCTCGGCAACGCAGGATCATCAGAAAAAAGTAAAGCCTCGACCTGTCTGGGAGTTTTTGTGTTATCAACCTTGGTGGTGTGTATTTTCTACATGTGTATTTGTTTCATCGGGGTGACGACAGAGTGGGGCATTATATGAGCTGCATGATACGCAGGTCGCCTATCTGAATGGATGTGTTCTCCAAGGTGCTTGGTGTGTTGTGGTTGATACCAGTGTAATATGGTTCAGTGTTTGTTCTACGTAGCATAAAAGTCCAGAAAGCGATAACCTTATAGTGATATCCGTTTAGTGCCGTATTTTACTTAGCTACAAAAGCTTGTTGTGATAGCCAGAGTTTTGTGCTTCGGTGTTTATTGTGATTTTTGCGCCCTATAAGGATAAATTATAGTGCGGTGTGCTTCGGATTTTCGAGTAGCGATTTATGCTGTAAGTGTGATTATAATCATCGCTCGTGGTAGTGCTTCAGCGTACTCTTCGGTGCCTACATCCAGCTTCATCCAGAACAACAATAGTTCTCCAGTGCGTCTCGGCGAGTTAACTTCTGCCTCGTCATTCGCCTGGAAATCTTCCTCAACGGATTCACCTATTCCGATTCCAGCTACATGCAATTACAGCGCCATCTACAAAAAATTTTTAAAAAATTTTTGAGTAAAATTAATATAGTTTTTTCTGTAGAATTCGAATCTGCAAATAAAACTGGAGGTTCCCATTTGAAATTTCTAACTTGCTCTTCACCCTCCTCTGGCATACAGCCTCCTCAATAATTTTCCCAGTTCGTCTCGGCGAGTTAACTACTGCCTCGTCATTCGTCTGGGACTTCTTCTTCTTCACAGCGCCATCCTTGTACGTCACTACAGCCTACTCAGCATCGTCATTCATCTAAGAGTTAGGCATAATCTCGGTGTTTCAGCGAGTCATCTTCGATCTCTTCGTTCATCGGACTTTTCGTATTTGCTCTTAGCCGTCAGCGCCACAGATAAGGAACTGACGCAAGACTTTATTTACAAACGATCGACACGTCTTGACTTTGCTAATCCGGACTCGAGTTGAGTCTACTGCTTCAAGTTTGGGCGCCATACAGCAGAACTTTAAGACTTTTATTTTATTGGATTCCAAGTTTTTATTTCACTTCCACTGCATAATTAATTTTTTGACTTTTCTTTTTGTGGCAGCGCCACCTAGTATGATTTCTTTGAAATTCTGATCAATGAAATATTGATTTATAACTTTTCACGTTCCTACCCTCTTGTTTATTTCTACTCTGCAAAATCCACTTGACACAGAGAAGCAACTTTACTAAAAGCTGCACACGTTGATTTTATGTGTTCTAATAAATTGATTTGGTTCTACTTAGCTAATTTTGAAAATTATCGTTTAGGCCGATATCTCGGAAACTATTGGCCCAACAAAAATTTAGCTGCGATATTCGTAATCAATGATGGAAGACGCATTACATTTCATATATCATATAACCTGCACTTTAAAAACGTGCGGACAGACGGAAATATAGAATTCAGTTAAGAACTTTTTATGCTCGTTGAAAAAAATAAGGAAATGTGGAGTGGAATGGCTTGCAAATGATGGAAATATATTCGACAGCATATATGAGTGACTGAATTAGATTTTATGTGAGCATGTTTGAGATACAGTATATAAGTGGATATGTATGAATAAGCACACGATTGTGAATGGGTGAATAATATATAAAATAGTATTTTTATATCGTAAAATTTGATAACTTTTACCTCATTGCACTAGAGTTTAAGGTATTAAATTTAAACGCCATATTGAATAATGAGTGAATACTGCACTTCATATCTGGTTGAGAGGCTATATCTCCGTAACGGTTGGTCCAATTTTGAAAAATTTTTCAAATTTATATATTTTGTAGAGTCTTTTATACGCACGCATACAAGTCTCATCGGCATCGGCTGCCATAAGTATAGATATTGAATAATGATTATCAATAATTATGATTTTTCGATAGTATCCGTCGGAATACTGACCACTTGTCTATACAAAAATTTATTGCCTTTATGTGTACTATTAAACTGTTTTAGTTCCATTTTGCTGTGACTCGCCTTTTTAGAGATACAGGGTGTTTCTAAATTATCTCCCGTATTATACATGTTTATTACTCAAAAATTATTAAAGACTAGAAGCGAACCCACCCGATTGTATAATCGGGAAATAACCTATTGTTAGATAACCCATTGTTAGATTTTATCTTTGTTGTGACAAAGTTCACCGTCGCTGATTTTATACAGGGTGTTTTTGAATTGAGTACAGATTTTTTGGGAGATGATAGAAGAGGTTCTTAGAAGTATTTTTTGTCATATGAACATGGGGTCCCCGCAGCTCCGTTTACTTACAATACTGCATTGAACAATCAAATGACACCGGGACGCAGTGTGCGTTGGTAGGCCTAGATTATTTTATTTTTAACAATTAACACA
>JAHWFO010086720.1:611237-629521 GCA_023313115.1 Rhysida immarginata
GTGTCTTTAAAATATAAATTCATTTACCTTGGTCGCATGATCAGTCATCGCGCGACGTGCGGATAGTTAACATTAAGCGAACACAGAGATAAGGACGATAACGTATTTCTCGTTATCATTAGACCTAGTTATCATTCCTCGTTAAGATTTCGAAATTGATTCGACGGAACCGTTAGCAGTTAAGAGACAGAGATAATAATTTCGATATTTTTTCATAATAACTTTATTTATGCAGGCATTAGGAAAAATTAATTTATAAAATAGTAAGTTTACAAATAAACGTTTCTTCAGAAATACAACGTAAGAGTTTTGTTTTTTAGTGAAAACGTTTTCTTTTGTGACCAGAATAATGGCTACCGCAACTGCCGGAAGTAAAGCCATAAGTCATCCAGTGACGTCACAATACGCATGCGCGTTAAGCACTTCTGACAAACTGGACTTACTGTTATTCTAGATTACCTTGGATTAAGCCACTATTCCTTAATTCGGCGGTCAGCATTGATGAGTTTCCTGCCTTTCTCGGTGGTTTCTGATGTTCGGACAGAAACTGGTCTTCCAGGGTGTTCATTTGAAAGGTCTTCACGGCCATCACAAAAGCGACCGAACCACTGTAATGTACTTGTTCGGGATAGAGCATCGTTCCCGCAGGCAGTTTTCAACATGTGGTGTGTTTCCGTAGACGATTTACCCAATTTTAAGCAGAAGTTAATACAAGCCCGTTATTCCATATTTTTTTTCGACACTATAATGAGTGTCTGAACACAAATCCTTTACGCTACTAAAATAAAAATCTATGCGGCTGCAGTGCGATAAGTGACTCAGACAAACCGCGTCTTGATTTGTTGAATTTTTGTTTAGATTTTACGTAGCGACCTCTGTCAACACAACACCACCTAGACAGAAGGCCTGCGCACAGAAAGTGTATACATCATCATCAAACGGCCAAATTTAGGGCTTATTATTGGTAGAAATATGATTAACAATAGCCGCTTTACCGTGATGTAACAATGTATGAAGGTTCTGCGCGCAGGCCTTCTGTCTAGGTGGTGTTGGTCAACACCATTTAGACAGAAGGCCTGATAACGGAAACGTCATGTATTGTTACATCATCATTAGTCGACTATTGTTAATCTGTTTCTACTAATAATAAGCCCTAAATTTGGTCGACTAATGATGATGTAACAATGTATGACGTTTCCGTTATCAGGCCTTTTGTCTAGGAGGTGTTGCTTCTGTCCGGATATTTAATTGCCCCATCTTGTAAACTGTCCACATGTTTGGCATCTGTTTATGTCAAATAAAAATTATAATGTCCTTGAATATATCTGAGAATTATAAAACAAGCACATTTCGTATTTTGCTAAGAAAATTTTTTTAAATTATAAAACCAAAATAGTAAAAATAATCTTACTTGTGGCGTGTAAACGTTCAAATACAAACAGTCTTCTTGTCCCGCATACATTTTAGTAATCATATTCATCTGGGGACATACAGGACCTTCTTTCTTAGCGTCGAAGATTTCTTGCCATGGTCGTTTAGGAACAGGAGGCTGAAAACAATAACGTAAAATCACTATAGTAGTTTCTTTAATTATAATTTTATGTTTAAAAAATTATTAATAAAAATCATGCTTTTTTGTTGTTATTATTCCTTTATTTGTAAAGTTTTATATACTTTTCAATATTAATATTAATTGTCAGCAAATTTAGAGGCGATGGCAGTTGAAGAAGCCACCGATCACCATCCGTCCACCCCCGCTGCGATCTGTGGAGGTGCCGGTCGCTCTCACTGGCAAAGAGGAAGCAAAATAGACCAATGAGCGATGAGAATCGACGGGAAAAAGGTTCTGCGGCGCAAAGGTTTTTTTTCCTGCCTACTGTAAGTTTAGCAATATACCAATACCAAAATCACTTCTACACCAGGTGTTATTCTATGGTGATAGGATCGATAGAATCTCAGAGCATAGCAGGAAGGACAAAAGCGAGTTCGAAAGCTGCAAGCGTAACCAGGGGAAACGAGTGTGAGTAGAACGTAAGGCGAATAGAGTTACGAGCTGCTGCCACGTCGTGCATTCCGGCCCACGCTTCTCAACGCAGAGGACTTAACCAGAACTTCCATAGCTTCTAACCACACAACGTCGTGGGTGACGACTCAGCCATAATTCCCGCCAATGAGGGAATTCTACTTTAGATACGTCGCTCCAAAAACGCAGTGCAGGTAACGGGGGGGGGGGGGGGTTCTTCGCAGTCACGTGACGCGCGGCAGCTCCGTTTCTGGCTTCACAGGAATCCTAATAAGCGACTTAAGATAGTTTAGTGTTAGCTATAAATTTATTGCTAAGGAATAAGTAGTTTAAGTTCCGCCACAGCTAGATAAGTTTGCTAACGTTTCCTCTTCTTAATTTCATTAGAGTAGTACCCGGAGTGACCGCCTCATTGCTAAGTAATTACGACGTAGCCGAAGCCTGGCCGTCCTTAAAAATTCTTCCTCTTACAAAACTAACTGGATCAAATTATTGAACTTTAATTTATATTGGACTATAATTAATTACAATTTATGTGCACCGAAGTCTGAGTGCTTTTTGATATATTTATGATTCAATTTGTTAATATTTAACTTGAAGTAAAGTTTAATTAATGCCAAGCCATCACGTCTTATCATTTCCTACTCTGTACACGATAAATCATTATTTTGCAACTAAGATTACTACACGTGACAGTATGTTTTAAATTTAATGATTTCATTTCTACTCAAAAGATAGTGAAATAATTAGCAAATGAAAATTGTATCTCAAAATAAGCGATGTTGCCCTTGATCCCCTAAAACAAAGATCGGGGAAATTATATTAAAAAAGCAGAGTACCTAAGAGTCTAGTGATATTTTCTGACCAAAAAAAAAATTGCCAAAAAATTCTGAATGATCATAAAAGCGCGAAAGTTCAAGACGAAGAACTGAAAACTAAGCTGAGACTCTACGACCATTCGGAAGTAAGCTTTTCCTCTTTTGAACTCGAGGTGACATAATCGATAATGCGATGACGGACATGTCTGAATATACAGGGTGATTCAAAATGACGTCCGGGCATTTCAAAATTTTACTATGCATTTATTTTATAACATAACTAAGCAGACCAGGTTTAAAATGCAGGAAAACTCAAATATTTTTAACCTTCCCGCAATTGGAGGCTGTGGTGGCGCTAGTGTCGCGATAAAAGTTAAGATGGCGGCTGTGAATGAAAAAGCATATTGCGTCTTGGAGTATGCAAAAACAAACTTTATGATTTTAGTCCAGCGGGCATTTCGTAGGCAATTTCATAAAGATTGCCCTCTTGACAAAAGCATCCGTAAGTGGTATGATCAATTTCTGGAAACTGGATGTCTTTGTAAACGCAAAAGCATGGGAAAGGTTGGTTTGGTTTGTTTGTTATTAACGTCCTTTTCAACTGCTATGGTCATGGGAAGGTCACGTGTAAGTGAAGAAAAGGTGGAAGCAATAAGGGCCACGTACACCCGCAGCCCGCAGAAATCAACTCGTAAAGCTAGTCGTGAACTTCAACTTCCACAAACAACTGTGTGGCGCGTGTTGAGGAGACGATTGAAAATGAAACCATACAGGTTTCAAATGGTTCAAGCTCCAACAGATATGTTAAAACGACAGACATGCTGAAAGAAAGGAGTTTGGGATGAGATTGACAATACCGGAAGTTTGAAATATCGGACATCATTTTGAATCGCCCAGTACATTGTATATATAAAAGCAAGTTTTTTGAAAAGTTTAGAAAATATTATAAATACTAGTCCTTTAGTTGTCCTTGGTTTACATTTTTGTGTTCTAGCCCTTGTTTTAAAATTTGTGCTTAATTTTTTATAATGGCAGCGTTTGTTTTTAACTTTTGTTCAAGTCCTGAAATTTCACCTATTGTTTGTCTTTTTTAAATGTTTTATTTAAATCATTTGTTTTTTTATATATGCAGTATTTCTAGTCCTTACTCCGTGCTGGCTTCTTTGAATTTCCTTGTGGGATTTAGATTTGTGAATTCGTGAGTGTTTGATTTGTATGCTATTAATCTGTTCCAAGAACATGTTTGCTAACCGAATTGATCGTTAACAGGTCATCGATTTACCACAGATAATTATAGGAATTTGATTAATTCGTTCTGGAGATCGAAAAATTAAATAAAATTTACATAATTTTTTATTACATGAAATGTTTATATATTACTAGCCGATATGCCCGGCGTTGCTCGGGCTCTTTGTTTAATGAAATTTTTCAATATCTTAATTTATTGATAAAGAGTTTATAACATCTTGCAGTTTTGATGAAGAAATTTTATTGAATTTTTAATAGCGGATTTTGATAAATTATTTTGTTAAAATGGAATTCTTTGCATTTTATTCGTTCTCCTGAGCCTTGAAATAATTAACAAGAAATTAATTCCTCCGAGGAGAGTATAGTGAAGTAGCGGAGTTTGTCTATTTTTATCCCTTTTATCCTAACTTTTTAACCCCCATTTTTTAAAATCAAAAACTTATTTTTTCGAATGGAGGCTAGTATTTAGAAAATGGAAATGAACTTTACCTTCTTTTGATTCCATCTCTTTCGATCGAATGATATCTTACGTGCAATATGTTGGCTTTTGAAAACGTTAATAGTTCTAAAGACCAGGTAATCGGTATCCCGACTTTTCCGACCCTCACTGGAAGAAAGGGTCCAAACTTCATAGTAAAATAGAGTTCTTTCCTGTTTTTCATTAATAATCTAAACATATGATAAAATCCCTCATCATCCATTCTAAAGTTATTCTTTAATGCAGATATTCCTTAGAGAATCTGCATACCAAATTCACCCCTTTAAATAAGCTTATACCATATCGACCAAATTGTCTCCTATAACTTTCACCCCCATAACTTCGACCCCACTGGGTCAATCGAAAATACAATAAACTAAATAGTGAAATAGCACATGCATGTTGTAAGCTGCATTCCAAATTTTAACCATCTTTGTCAAAAAATGTAGAAAATATTAAAAGGACAGATGGACATAGTAAAACCAGTAAATCGCTACTTTACAAACAAATTTGAGTTATTTCGTTATCTTTCTTTTTGAAATTATTTTTCATTATTGTTTTTCTTTTGAAGTTGAAATTTATTTCTTTATTTTTTATTATTTTAATAGTGCCATTTCCCCCTAGTTATCTATTTGTTTTTTCTCCTGTGCCAGTTTACCGAACTGGAAAACGAACCCGTTCACCAGTTCACGCGAAAACCACAACTATCACCGTTTGTCGATAACGATAAAGAAACTTTCATCGTTATCACCTTCATCTTTCTCATTCCCTTCATCAGTCTCGTGAGTGAACTCAGAATTATAAATAGATTAGTTGTTTTGATAAAAACAAGTTTAACAACCAGATTTAAAAAATACTCTTTACTGCCATCCGATACTCGTAGAAATACTCGATACTTTCGATACTGAAAGTTACTCTGTACTATATATCGATACCTTAAAGTAGGCCTACTCGTTACTATCGGTATCGATATCGCCACATCACTAATTATAAGTAGGAACCCATGAAAAATCCTTAGAATCAATACAGTAATTTAAAGAATTCTTTAAAATGCTCTTACTGGAATTTTGTGTACAATTGGGTTTGGCCAGGGAAATTCGACATTGCAACTTAACTCATAGCGATATCGCCTTAACTTTTTAGCGTATCAAAGAAAGGCCATGAGTAATGAATTATTTCTGTCTATATTAAAAAATACTTCATAGATGAATTGAGAAAGTTAAGGAGCTCTGTTTACAGCCAGCCCCATCAACATCCCTCTTCAACATGTACTTGTTTTAGTAGAGTTGTATTCAGTCACAGAATCATGAAATCATGTCCTGAACGTGCTTGTTCATATTAACAGTGTCAATTTTAGCAGCATGGATTGCCCTCTCACGCAATTAGTTGCGATCTTTATAATTTTCTAATGTTTAGATAAACATTATCCATAACTTCTCTAAAGGAAGTTACTGCATTAGTGTCACAATTATTGAATTAGAGTGATATAATTGTATACAGAGAGAGGAACGAGACACAACTTTACGTAAATTTAAAGCAATTTTAATAATTCGTAATTGCTGTTGATAAATTCATACATTTGTTTGATAAAATGTATTTAGAATACGTTAAACAATGTAAGAGAGCCTAATACTTCTCTACTGGGATTTAATTTTAAATATTAAATCTTTACAATATAGTTCATTTAGTTCCTTGACGCTATCCCGCACTTTCTCATGGTATGTAATCTTCTACGTGGAGTAGCAGGTAAATATGACGTTCATCCACTTCACGTTTGGGGATTTGAAGACGAAATCCTTTGAAGCAACGCAGATAGGTATTTGAGGCAATCGTACACCAAGAAAACGGCGATCTATTAAGGTTTAGCATCTGGGAGGCTGAGGCTGTAAGCATTAATAATTCGCTATTACTAATATTTGGAGAATTGAAGAGACGCTTAATAAAAGGATATTTCTACCGAACGACTTTACGCTGCCTATCAAGTGCGGCAGGTTGACTGGGACCCCATCGACGCTGCCAGCTAAATTTGTTGAGACGCAGGAACGACGCTGGTCTTCATTATCCTACGTGAATGCAGGTTCTGAAGATTCGTTGGCCAAATAATCGGAAGAACACAAGGCGATCGATTGAGTGTCTATATCTCGGAATGAGAGTCTTTGAGGACACGCCAAGCTTTGTCTTCATTGTGGATATCTTCCTAAAAAATATTTTCGAATAAATTATCATGTTTAATTAGAGTACATTCTTGAGATTCTTCTGCACTTGTCGCACCAGCAATGTCAGCATTCACAACAATTGCAAAGTTACTATCTATTTGCCTACTGGCCTTGTTTTTTCGAAGCTGAGTTCGGTTATCTGTATTTCTATTCCGTCCTGACGCACGAGGACCCCTGCGACACGTGGCTTTTGTTGAAGCCGGCTTCAATTCCATATATGGTCGAAGTTGCCTTTCCTCAGTCCCTGATCTGATAAACTCTGGCGTAGAAACTGCGCTCGCGGTACTGCTGCCTTCTCCTTCTCCTTGGTTGGCGCGTTGGCGGTCTGAGCCAAAGGTTCCTGGTTCGAATCCAGGCTGTGGAATTTTCTTTCCTATTTTTAATTATTAATTTGAACAGCTGAGGCATGGCGTACGATAAAACCCTCAGTGAGCATCGAATGATCCTTTTAAATGTCAAAAATTATTTTTCTTAATCCTGTTCTTTACAAAATGTTGAAAGTTTTTGTTAGTGTTTTTTAGAAGTTTATGTTGTGGGTTGTGAAAGAAAACAAGTAGCAATGTATTCACACGCAAGGTGTGAACGCCGACCAATGGCAGTTAGGGAGATCTTAGCATACTTGATTTTCTTCTTTTTCTTTTTTGGTAAATTCAAATTAACAACTTTCGAATATTATTTTATAAATAGCATAACTTGGAGATAATTGGGATAAATCTCTCGTTTGAAAGATTTGCAAAAGCTCTATTATATCTAGGTTGCGGTGAGGACCAAAAACGGGCGTTTCTGGGGCCATCGAAGGGGTGGGGGGGGGGAGTAGGGATATCGACCATTGAGGTTGTAATTGGTGCAGCCCCAAGCTGTACGGGAGGGGGGGGGGAGCGCGGTGATGGGAAACCAATTTCTCTCTTTTTTTTTTTTAAATAACTAGGAATATAAATGCAATACAGTTGGAGCCATATATCGAGGAAGTAAATTACAATGTCAATGACTGCTACATCGCCTACATGGGACGCCTACATCGCCCAGGTGGGACGCCTACATTAAGTTGGAATTTTGGAGTTTACGGCAACCAGGTTTGCTTATGTGTGAGAATTAGAAAAGTTGAGTCATATTCGGTTCAGAAAAGTCTTACATTGGGTTATAATGTCCGTCTTTTCCTGAGAAGGGCAACGTCTTGCCAGTTTGTCATTAGGCATCTGACATTCCAGTGCGTAATGGTAATGGATCTTTTATGCTTAACCGAGGCCCTGCCACCACTTAGATGTGTCTGAGAGGCATGAGGGGGAACGCGACATCCTGGATCTCATGATTTTAAAAACCTCTTTGATTTGGGTTGGGTCTTCTTGTCTGCTGGTTTCCATGGGTGTGGTAATGAATAATTTCAGGCAATTGCCTACAAGGTGGTCGGCAGTGTGATTGCGTAATAGCGTTAGTTTTGTTAGAAACTTCTAGGTTGCTAGCTGGTGCTTCCAGCGGCGTGCTCTTTTTTCATGGGCTTGTTGCTCTAAAGAGAAGGGGAAGAGTTGGGATCTCTGCACTTGAGGTGTCGAAGAGGCCTCTGGCGAAGAAATTGGACGAATCGAGGAATGATACGAAAAGATGGGGGGGAAGCTCACCCCTACTACAAGTGGAGTAGGTAATGTTTGTTTCGCTATTTTTGCTATTATTACTTTCTGAGGGGGAGATATCAAAGTTGCCAAGGAGATGCTGGGGGGAGGGGGGGCAGTCTTTTTCTGCAGTGGTGGCGTAGGGTCTATGGCCTGGCACCAGATCGCCAAGCTCCATATCTGTGAGCCTCTTGGCCTCATAATAAGAGAGATTCGTACTTGTAGATGCTACACCCTTTATACATGTAGTACGACGAGTTGCTTCCGGCGCAATTAGCACATAGAAAGGAGTCGGAGCAGTCGTCGCGGACGTGGCTGGGTGACAGACATTTAGAACACCTAAGTTCGTTTTTACATTTCATATTGGTGTGGCCAAGCTTATGACATTTATCACATTGCATTGGCCTGGGGTGGGGGGCGAGTTACTACAAAAACTTCGTGCACAAATCTTATCTCCGTTGCAGGATTAGGGGTATTGAAGAACAATAATAATTTTCCGAACCGGGCTCCGGCGTAGGGAGGGGCAAATTTTTTGATGCCTGTGGTCGGAGTATTCTTATATAAAACCGATCGACGAGATTAGAAATTTGGGGATCACATAAGCCAGAGGTATACCCCTATGTCTTTGAATTTGACACATGCGGCCGCGTGCAGCTTTTTGTAAAATTTCACCAAAATTTTACCTGAATTCAATTTTGTTACGTTGGGGGATCTTCCGGTGAGAGATGATCATAGACCGGAGGAGACCCGGGGAGGTATTCTCATCCAGATTCATTGAACTAGAATTTGGAGAGCCTGGGGCCTTTCGACCATCCGGAATGCTGAAATTATTAACCATGGCCGAGCCGCAGAGTTCAGCTGATCAGTACTGGGGCCGGAGAGGCTGACTTCATTTTTGGGGATTGATGAAGACGCATTGGTCTCTGTAGATTTGGGTTTTGTGCCTTGGGCAGGGTCAATAGTCAGTAGAACCACGTTATTTTGGGTTGTATTCTTTTTTATAATTTTTTTTTTCTCAAACCTGTTGTCTTTTTTCTTTTTTTCCGTTCCTGGGATACTAATTCGCAGTGAGGTCTTCCAAAGAAGACACATTGGATCCAGAAGACACATTGGATTCAGCGCATTTCGACGTTTCTTCCCCGGAGGGGGGGGGGGAGGGGCAAACGCTCTTCCAACCATCCGCTTCATGTTCTATTTCCATTTCCGCCCTCCCCGCGGAAGAAGAATGTCGGCTACACGTTTGGGGGGGGGGGGGGGCCGCCCATCGCGTCTTCCGAGAGTTGGGTTTAGGAGTAGTTCGGTTCGATCATGGATAAAAGATACTAACTAGCTGATAACCCGGCGTCGCCCGGGACTTTATTTATCATCTTGTTGGATAACCTGATATCCATCTTTACCACCGCGGAATATCACTGGATATTTTAGACCCATCTTTTCTTGGAATTTCCCTTGCCCTTGACGTAGAAGCTCTTATACCCTCCTATTCTAGACGAAGTTCCCGTTGTTCAGATATTGCTGATACCCGAATAGCTTTTTGTCTTTTAGCTGCAGAGTTTCTCTGAAAAATACTCGCAGTCTTCTTCCCTATCTTCTCCTCTCTATACATATAAAGCACAATGTAAATATGTATGTACATTTGTCCGGTTTTAAAAGGCAACTTGGAATTAGGTTATAAAGTTGAAATTTAACATACAGCTGTGAAAAAATCCAAAACTGAAGCTAAGTCTCAAAAAACATAAAAATTAACAATCTATATATAAGGCATGTTCAAATGAAAGTGATTCAAAGGGCAATGAGACGGATTAAATGAAAGTATTAATATTTACCTATGTTTGTATGAAAGAAGAACATCTATTATAGACGCGCAGTCCTAAAAAAAAATCTTCACCTGCCGCAATACAGGACTCACACTGGGGCATCAATCGGCTAAAAAAGTCGGTTTTCTGCTGCTTTCTGAACCATGCCCGACAGCGTCCTTAACCTCCTCATCATTGGCGAATCGTCGACCTTTTAGTGCCTTCTTTAAAGGACCAAACGCATGAAAATCACATGGTGAGAGGTCTGGGCTATAAGGAGGGTGTGGCAGAATTTGCCACCGCATTTTGGTTATTGCTTCCTGCACCAGTCTCCCAACATGTGGCCTAGCATTGTCCTGGAGGAGGTTCACCACATCACTGAGCTTACCAGGACGATTGTTTTTCATAGCTTGACGCAAGTTCTGCGATAGGATTAAAACGGGTTTTGGGTTCCATAAACTCCAAAATCAGAGGATCGTCGGAATCAAAGAAACACGTAAGCATAACCTTCCGGCCGAACTTTGCGACTTGAATTTTTTGGGCCGTGGTGATGATGGATGTTTCCACTGCATTATGGATACCTTCCCGGAGAGTTCCCAATAATGGCACCAGGTCTCATCTACCGCAATAACGCTTCTCCAAAAACGCTTCCCCCTCACGACTGTAACGTTCCAGATCATCCAAACAGCAGCCGAAACGCAGCCCTTTGTGCTCTTCCGTGAGCATTCGGGGTATCCACTGACAACAGACCTTGCCATATCCTAGGGTTTCACTACAGCATATGCGGAACCAATACTGATGTTGTGATACTTCGCAAGTGACCGTATGCTTGTGAGGACCCAAGACCTCAAGAATATCATTAAATTTCAGTTAAAGCCAATTTAAGATCCCTAAGCACACCTTCCAACCGTGTTTCTCGGATAGGGTACGAGTGGTGGTTCGGCTCACTGTAAGTTGGCATTGAGGCTTTAAATTTGTTTGTTTGTTTTTTTTAATGAGACAGACACCAATTATAGAAAATAAACATTTATTAACAATGTAAAAAGGAGAACGCGTACATATACAAAATTGTATAAAATAGATAAAAGAATTTAATTTGAACGAGACTGAGTGTTAAGTAACGGTCAGGTAAGTTCACTTAATTAGTTTGGTTTGGTTTGTTGCAAAGCAGTATATAATCGGCATTCGCTCACGCTGTTTCTCCTTCGTTCCACAGCAACAGAAGAGAACAACAAGAAGAAGAGAGGAAAAAACGGGGAAAAATTTAGTTTTTAGGAGAGGATGCAAATTGAGCTAATCACATGACCCTGAAAGATGATTAACTTTTGGCGGGTCAATTAGAATAATCTCCAATGCATGGAACCTGAACAATCACATGACAGATTCAAATCAGGGCTCACAAGTCAGGGAGAGGAATATGAACAAGTCCACTTGACCTAACAAAGCCTCCGTGACAACCATATATGATCGTTCGGTAAAATGTGAAGTCAAATTCCAATGAAGAAATCATAGCTCATGGTTTTCTATTAAACGTTAGAAAATTTTTATAATTCTTCTAGAAGGAATATTAAGCCTTTTAATGTGGAATAAGGTTGATAGAAGAATACTGGTTCGATGATTGTAAAGTTTGAAATAGGGTTATAGTAATTTGGACGTTCATATCGTCGTGGATATGGTATTTTACCGTAGAAGAGGTTTAATTGATCTTCTCCAATAAAATAATAATTTATAAAAGTGGGGTCGCCACATGATGATCCGCCTGTTCTCAACGAATTTACTTATCCATGTCTGTCTTCAATTGATCCGGTGATGACCACGTTTGCTTGGCCCGGACGTAGTTTATCAGCCGTTTCCACACAGCCATCATGGAACATTTTGGCCCAACGAACTATGGTTGCTTATGAGACACACGCTTCTCCATAAACATTCAACAACCGAGCATGAAAGTGGAATGTTTTCAGTTGGTCAGTTTTGGACGGAAATTTAATAGGAGGGTCCATTGTAACACAAACGAAATACGAGCATAAGCCTAACGTAACTTCCCACAGCAGTGCTTATCAGAACAAACAGACGATACGTCAACAATCACCCGTTTGCCTTGTGTCTGCGCACTCTCGTGCTCGCGTGCTACAGCCCGAATCACTTTCATTTGAACATGCCTTATATATGAAATAGAGTTGATTTATGTTTGTTTGCTTGCAATTGTTCTCACTTAGCCCGTCGTGTTTGCTTCAATAATCGGCTTGTCGTGTTTGTATGTTGCGTCAACAATGGTTGATGAAATTAATACATGCCGTAGCCGACAAGACGGCCGGCCAGGTGGCCGAGAGGGCTAGGGCGTAGGCTTTCTAGTTCTCGAGTCTACCTGGTCGTGGGTTCGAATCCCGCCGTGGGCATGGATGTTTGTGTTTGTCCCGGGCTGCGGACAGATATAACTTGTGTAAAAGGCGCAAAATGACCTTAGTAGTCGACGCCAAAATTTCTAATAAACTAACCAAACCAAACCGTAGCCGACAAAAAAAAATCACTGAAAAATAAATCCCGTCGCTGAAAAGTCACCTGATCATCTTATTGCTTCGACTAAGACGATCACGTGACTTTTTAGTTCCAGTGCTACGATGCTTGCCTTAATGATTTACGTTTTAAGGGGAATAGGTTATAAAAAGTGATAAATAAATAAAGAAATAAACATCAGTATTATTTCTTTTATTTATTAAAATCTTTGCGGAAATGTAATAAATTATGCTAAAACAAATAAGAGAATACAACTTCTTGGGCGTGCAGCTGCTCAAGCTTTTGCTGAAAAGGTGAAGGTACTTTCTCTAATGAGCTAATAACTGGAAAAATTTATTTATATTATGGTTTTTGTAATGTAAATAACTTCCTTTAGAGAAGTTATAGATAATGTTTATCTAAACATATCAGGAAATTATAAAGATCTCAACTGATTGTGTGAGAGGGCAATCCTTGCTGCTAAAACGGATACTATCCATATAAACAATCACATTCAGGACATGATTCCACGGTCTGTGATTGAATACAACTCTATTGAAACGGTTACGTGTTGATGAGGCAGTAAATAGTTCCTCAACTCTGTCAATTTATCTCTGAAGTATTTTGTAACACAGGCAGAACTAATTCAGTACTTATAGCCTTTCTTTGATATTCTAAAATGTTAAGCATGGAATATCGAATTTTCCTGGGCACAAATTTACCTAACCTAACCTAACTGGACACAAAATTCCAGTGCGAGAATTTTAAAGAACTCTTTTCGTTTTTCCAAAGCGAATATTTACTTTACTAACACTAACGATTTTTTATGTGTTCTTATTTATATTCAAAGTCAGATACAGTATTGCAAAATTTCATCAAACAAACGGATCGAGCAACACCGGGCATATCAGCTAGTTAATCTATCTATCTTCTTCTATCTATCTATACATATAATACGAGGGTGGGCTGAAAAGTAATGCCTCCATGGCTGTAACTTTTTTATTTTTTAACCGATTTTCAAAATTCTTTTTGTATCTGATACTCCCATTTTTCCTCTATGTAATGCACTATTCACTTTTCGACATAGTCCCCATTCCTTTCCACGCATTGTACCAACGCGTGACTAGTCGGGTGAACCCGTCGGAGAGGAATTCCGGGGTTGTTGTCGACATCAAGACCGAACGGCAGGTTTCACCTCGTCGTCAGAATGCAACTCGTGCCCCTTAAGGTGCTTTTTCCTCTTTGGGAAGTGGTGAAAGTCGCAAGGTGCAAAGTCTTTCATTTTTGAACTGCAGTTTTTCATCTTTGAACTGTAGGCGCTGCAACCCCCTCTGATGTGTGGCGTTATCGTGCTGCAGAAGAGGATCCAAAGCTGCCATTCAATCCTCGTGTCGACGACAACCCCGGAATTCCTCTCCGACGGGTTCACCCGACTAGTCACGCGTTGGTACAATGCGTGGAAAGGGATGGAGACTATGTCGAAAAGTGAATAGTGCATTACATAGAGGAGAAATGTGAGTATCAGATACAAAAAGAATTTTGAAAATCGGTTAAAAAATAAAAAAGTTACAGCCATGGAGGCATCACTTTTCAGCCCACCCTCGTAAAACTGTAGCCGACCCGGTGTCTGTACATAGAACAAATTTAAGAAAATTTTATGCGACAGCTTTTACTAACAGTACCAAAAGGCAAAACGATCATTTTTAGAATTTTTGTCTGTCTGTCTGTATGTTTGTTTGTTACCTCATCACGCAGAAACTAATACATGAAAATTAAAGCGGTTTCATAGTCGCGTTGTTTTAGGTGTAACTTAAAAACTGGTGTATGTTTTATCGTGATACGCCTTCCAGAAGCAGAGTTCTAGCGTAAACTCTTAACCTGGCGATTGAATAAAAGCTGACATGCGATCAAGGTATACTTCAGTTCACAAAACAAACAACTACGTAACAATGTCTTACGAGTTCAGCAAAAATACGTAGCATTAGCTGATCGTTAAAGTGCATTGTTAAGTTTGGACTGTAGCCAAACTCATGCAATACAGCGGGCAAAATCGACTCTTCAGTAAAACTCTGGATTACTAAAGTACAACAATTACCTTCCCCATTGCTTGCAGCTAATACCGATTGTTGATTGGTTGGTTTGAGGTCATGTGAGGTTTTTTTTAGTCATCTTTGTCACATTTATACATTTCTTAAGGTTTATTATTTTAAATATTGAAAACAAAATTTAAAGGAAAAATAATAATTACAAAAAAATGGTTTCACGCCAACGATCTAATCTTACTTCTGTTTCTGCACGACCTAAACGAGCACGATTGCGACATCCAGCAGAAAGCTAACCGGAACGTGTTCAGCGTTTGGAATCACACGTTCTAGAAGTGCGATGTCTCGATCTCTGGAAACGCCATCCGCGCGTGAAGCTCGGTTGAGTTACTCTCGAGCGCAGTCCGCTCGCGCTCGCTCTCTAGAGACACGCGATTAACGTGACTCACGTTTGGATGCTAATACAGAGCGAGCCAAATGTCGCGCACATCGAAGTAATAATAAAAACCAGATGACATTAATTTAACTATTTAATATGTATTTGCACAACACATCTATATTTTTTACAACAATGCTCAAAATATAAAAGTTTCAAAGCAGCCGATGAAACTTTTCAACTATTACATTATTTATAGACTATCGAATTTGGATGTGCGCGACTTTTGGATCACCCTGTAGAAACTGAAATGCTGTGTTACGGTCTGAACAGAGTAGTGAAGAACGTGAACGTCGTTTGAGTGCCGACAGGTCTCGCCACGCAGAAGCCCGAAATGTGGAAACTCAAGAAGATTGTGAAATTCCTTTTCTCTGTGACAGTACGCGGCATAAAATATCACGATCTCTGGCCACTGATGAGGAACGGAAATTGCATTTGTCTGCTGAGCGTTTCAGCCATGAACATTCGCGTCTATTGGAGACAAAAGAGCAGCATAAACTTCGTTTGTCTGCCGTCCGGCATCGGTACCATGAGAGACGAGATGTGGTCGTGAATCATTTGACACACGAACGCAGCCGTCATGCCATTTACAGGTTGTTTTAACGAGTCGATGGTTTACGAACTTAAAGAGCTGAGGTAGCTAGAAAAAGAATAAAGCGGATTTGATTACGATTCAGTAATTAAATATTCCGATTATTCCCAACAAGGCCCTATGAACGAAATGTGCCTTCAAGTGAAGAGGGAACCTAAGGGAATGTGCTATTCTTCAGGAAGGTTCGACTAGAAAGCTTCCAAGAGCTACCGAAGCCATTGAGAACATCTAGAATCGAAACACTTTTTTGGATTGCATATGGACATATAATAGCGCTTTTCAAATGACTTTTTTTTCGGAGCAGATCAGATCACTGAAAATGCATTTTTGCCCACAATCGAAATACAGAGTCAAGTTTATCAATTAATTCTTTTGTAGCCGATTACCAAGAACAGGTAAATGATATGCGTCAACATATTTGTAAATTGAACACTGAATTAGTAAGTGGGTTGCAAAATATGCTCTATTGTGTGAACCCGAATGTTAACAGCTTCAAAGTTGCACTTGATTCTGTTCCCAATGATGAACAGAATAACTATAAGTTTGTAATTGCTGCCGATAAAAGACTAACAGGAGCTCACCCAGGCAGATACAGTGCTCCTACCACGAAGGAAGTAGCCGTCCTTTTGGTTCTTTGGATAGGAGGGATATTGTTTTACGTACACATGATGATCGTCTTCAAAGGATCGGCAAAACACATCGCGCCTATGGTTCGTTACAGTACCCTTTAAAGTTTTGTCGAGGCGAAGATGGTTATATTTTCCCTTTGTAATTTTGACCCACAAATAGGTGCTACAAATTTCAACAAGAAAACTTCCGTTATGCAATACTACAGTTTTATAATCCAGTTGCGTGAGAACGAACGTATCCATCTACACAGATTTCATGGACTTTTCAGTCAGTTTTTGGTAGACATGTACGCCAAAATTGAAACTGAGCTGTTGGTTTTAAACCGCAATAATCAAAGACAATTACATGTGGAAAATTATGTTGACGCTAGAGACGCTTAGCAGCGAGATACCGATGCTGAAAACGTAGACAGAATGGTGATTCTCTCATCCACATTCACTGGAATCCTAGATATATGCATGAACGCACTCAAGTTGCCTTCTGCGATATCCGGAAATATGGTGGAGCAGATTTATTTATTACCATGACGACCAATCCTAAGTGAGCTGAAATAAACACCAAATTGTTTCCTGGGTAGGCATCATATTACAAGAACGACTTGATTTCTTGGATATTTCATTGAAACCAGAAGCGTCTGATAAAATTTCTCACAAAAGAGAATGTATTTGGAACTGCCTGATGCTACATGTGCTCAATAGAATGGCAGAAACATGGTTTATCACACTCGCATAATCTTTTGTGGCTCGAAGAGAAGATTAGGCTGAACCAAATTGATCAACTCATTAGCGCGGAAATTCTAATCTTGAAAGTGATCCCATTCTACACGAAAATCAACATGATTCATGGTCCCTGTGGCATATTAAATGCATGTTCATCTTGGATGTAGGACGGTCGTTGCACGAAGAGGTTTCCGATATATTTCGTCAGCGAATCTGCGACTGGTGAAAACGGGACGCATCTTATCAACGCTGCACGCCTCAAGAAAGTGGATTCACAGCTGAGGTAAATATCCGCGGCCAGACTATTGTGGTAGACAAAAGGTGGATAGTACTATACTCGCCGTTGCTTTCGCGCGCATGAGAAGCTCACGTAAACGTCGAATACCGCGCTAGCATGGAGAGTTTTCAAATATGTTACTAAAAATCGGAGAAGGTGTATTGCCTGAAACAAATGGTCTTGTGACTCTACCAGAGAGAATTTGCAAAATTGTTCTATCGGTCGAGCCTTTCCATTCCGTTTATAGAAAATTTACCCAAATAAGACGTCAAGAAAACTCTAAGTTGTGCAAAAGAACCTAAAAATGAGCAAGTGACTGCAATAAAACCGTAGCATTTTGCAAAACATTGAAGGTAATGAGGTGGTTTATAACTCTATAGATATGGTATTGGATCAAACTGATGCCACCACTTATGCGGTAGAGTTTCTTAACTCTCTTAGTGCATACGGACTTCCCACGCATAATATCGTCCTGAAAGTCGATGTTCCGATAATGCTTCTTTAGAACATAACCCCTCCGAAGTTGTGTAATGGAACTCGGCTTAAAGTAGTATCGCTACAAAATAATATTATTGAAGCGGAGATCCTATTGGGCTGTGGGCTGGTGAGATCTTTTCATACCCCATATACCCCTCTTTCCAAATAAATTTCATTTTCAATTTTAGCCCGTGCGATTCTTAGCTAGCGTTTGTTTTGCTATGACCATTAAGAAGTCGCAAGGGCAGATACTCCGGGCCGCTGGCCTCGCTCTCAGAATCAGCTGCTTCTCGCACGTACAGTTATATGTAGCCTGTTCTCTTGGGTCACTAGATAATCTGTTCATAGCAGCTTCTATAGGAAAAACGGAACATCGAGTTCATAATGAATTCCTTTAAATAAACAGCGAATTAAGCTACACCTTAAGTGATA
>JAHWFO010086720.1:629531-659265 GCA_023313115.1 Rhysida immarginata
GAATCAATCACAAATATTATTAAATCTGTTCAATAGCACGTGCACAAATGGTACCTTTACGACCCCACCTAGCAATTTTCAATGGAGAGATATATTAAGTAATATATCAAACAAATCGTAATGACGAGATAGAAGCGGATATTAATTAATAGTTTAGCCAATTAATACATATGGTTCCGGGAATGAACCATTTTGAAAATGGTTGAAATAGAAACAATGACACGTGCACTAATAGTACCCTTATGACACCCTCAAAAATTTTCAGTGCTAAAATATGGCATGTAATATATCAAACGTCTTGGGATGATGTGTCATGAATGAATATAACGTAAAATTAATGATAGTCGGAATTGGTTCCAAGGTACCTGGTTTCGCGGAATCATTATGGTTCACAGGAACTTTCAATGCTAAAATATGACATGTAATATATCAAACAACTTGCAATGATGTTTCATGAATGAATATAACGTAAAATTATTGATAGTCGAAATTGGTTCCAAGGAACTGTTTTGGAGGGGGAGTAATTTCTTGTTAATGAATGTATAAATGTATTTCTGCTTCACTGTTAAAGCTCCTCCTGGGAATGTTTACAAGATTTTATTAAAATAACGTATTGTTCGAGTTGAAAATTTCACAATGCACTTAAATTATAAATAAAACGTGAAATAGGAATTCATTAATTTCTATTTTTTCCGTTGACTATTTTTTTAATGATTTGAATCTTTTGAAGAAGTGATGAATTTTGAATGATGAAGTTCCGATAAAATTAGCATATGAAATAACACTTACAGACAGAAAAGTATGGGATAGAAGTTTAATAACGTTGAAATTGTGACCGCGGAGAGTTTTTTCGCTTAATTTTATGTAACTGTATCACGAGTTGGCTTTTTTGATAAACTTATTTTTTTTTGTTACTGAAAATGGAGATACCCGTACAATCTGTGTATTTTTTACAAATGAGAATCAGTCATAAAAATATTAAGAAATATCAAATGGATAGAAAATACATCTTGGTCTTGAAAGGATTGCGGTTTTGGACTCAAACTAAATTCGGATATAGCATGCATTGCTATAAGGAACAAATTCAGGCAATTTCGTATAACGAGCGGATTCATTGGTTATTAAAGAGAAATTTTCTGAAACGACGTTCTGAATTTTATCTATAATTTTATCTACGATGTTAAAATAAATGCAAGCTCAATGTCCAAAGCTCAAACGCTCTCAAGGTATTACAACATACATTTATTTAGCTGATTCACGTAGATTTCCCTCTATTTTTTGTAGTTATTCTTACTTATTTTTATCTAGAAACTGAGGTAAAATAAGAAAATTTTAAAACGAGGACTGTGAGAGTAAACTTATTTGATATGAAAATTAAATCTTTATACTAAATGGCATTGCAAATTTTCTCATCTTGAATTTTTAAACTAAATTTACGTTATTTGTTTACTAATATACAATTTATATAAATCAATTTAACAAATTAGTTTAACCAAATTAACCGCATTTCACAGATTTAGCGAAAACAATTATAACGAACAAGACTTGTCGATATCGTCATACTCGTTATACTGTATATCAAAATTAAATTAGATTCTTTTGAAAATTACGATTATAGTATGGAGTTTCAGATTATTGTTTTAATCAATATATATTGATACGTTCAATTAAATTTCAAAACAAAAGCTTTCATATTACCGAATAAACTCACGTGTACAATTAACATTTAGAATTCTAACATAATTTTGTATTAAAAAGCTTTACGTATTTTAAAATACCATGATGATTAAATTTAAACGCACTTATATAAAGCCAATTAAAAACAAATCACAAAAATATCGCTTAAATAAACAATAATTTAATAGCATTATGTAAACACAAAATTAAAATCCAAAATTTTTATACTCTTTAACGATTGATTCATGGGCATGAAATATTTAGTTAATTATTTAAAAATAAGAAAAAGTTTAAATTAAGATTCCGATTTATAGTAAAAAAAAATATAAATACTCGTATACAGGTTACCTTAAAACGTAAATCGTTCAATGGGGGCTCGGCGTAAGGGATTCCTCGGAATGAGTAGAAAGTGTTCCCACGTTCTCCAGTCATTTGCTCTCCTCGGACAGATCCGTCATTCAGGTGGACAATAACGTCATCAGTACACCCGCCTAAAGGTAACCATGCTAGGGTAAAGAGACTCACACAGACTATCAAAAGGGCTGTCATCATCTTCACTTCCATCTTCGTTACTGCAAAAAAAGAGAGAAAAAATTGTTTGAAATACCTGATTAGATAAAATGACGTCATGAACGTCGGTTGGTTGGGTCGTTAGGTTATGGGTGCGTCAACAGATAGGTCATTTTGCGCCCTTTCACATAACTAATATCATCACACAATCCAGAGAATGCACCATGACTATTATCGTAATGATAATAATGGAAAAAATAGGAGGAAAAATTCCGCGATCTGGATTCGAACTAGGGACCTCAAGTGGACTGCCGTGGATATGGGACAGCAAGGTAATCAAGGTGAAAGCCCAATAATAGGTTAGTCAACCGGCCCACAGATCGAGAATTTCTCCTTTCCAAACCATCAGAAAGCCGATGATGACTAGAATATTTTACGCATTACAGGGATAAATACTCATGCTCAAGATAGGATTCGAACCCGCAACCTGACGGATTGGAGAACTGGAAAGCCTACGCCCCAGCGCTCTCGACCCCTTCCTACCGCCATGCTCTCGACCATCTGGCCAGCCGCCATGAACGTATCCAGGATTTTATATTTAAAAAAATAAGAGGCCTTTGTTTTTATACATCAAAGGAATTGTTTCAACACGACCAATTTTAAGCCCCCCTCAGTTCTTCTCCCTAGGTAAATTCCTGAAATACGAATAAAAATTAAACAAAGATTAGAATTATTATTGCACAATGACCTTCAGAAATTATTTTTAATCCGAGTTTAAATTGTTTTTAATGAAGTCATTGAAGTGATAATGACCTTGACAGCATAAGATGCTTTTTCAAATGTTATAAATCATTGAAGCGTGTGTCCATTGTATTGTCATTATTTATAAAAATGAGGCTTGGTAATATATTGAGAAGGAAAACATTTTCCAACAAGCTTCACCTTGATCACTGGATTTGTCAAGGAAAATGAGAGAGAGAGATAATTAGCACCCTCTATATGGGGATGTTCAAGAAATACGTCACGCTCTTAGGGGGGAGGGGGGGTGTATGAAATGTGTGACATAGTGTGACATGAGGGGAGGAGGGTTTCCATAACTGTGATGTCACAGCAAACCCTTTCAAATTCTGAAATTTGAAATTCAATTTTTTCATGTTACTTTTTTTTTTATTTCATTTGGGTCTCCCATTTTTTGTGAAGATGACTCAGTTAAGGCAACACCTCCTAGAAAGAAGGCCTGCGTGCAGAAACGTTATACATTGTTACATCATCATCAAGCGGCTATTGTTAATCGTATTTCTACCAATAATAAGCCCTAAATTTGGCCGCTTGATGATGATGTAACAATGTATACAGTTTTTGTCCGCAGGTCTTCTCTCTAGGAGGTGTTGGTTAAGGCCCCTGCGCACTGGCGATTTTTGTCGCAGCGGCTCTTAAACAAAAGAGAGGGTCAGGGTTAACAAAAGAATTGTTGAATATGATGGAAAGCATTCCTGGAAATGTCGCGGCTGTCGCTCAACAACGCAAAGCCGCAACCTTCGACCTTCTATTTTTATGCTCGAAGGCCGCGACATGCAGGTGTTAATTTGCTATTCATTAGCCATTGTATTCTATCCCTATAACCGTCCTATTGTTAAGAAGTCGCTGCGACAAAAATTGCCAATGTGTTCTACATCAAATATTTGCACCTTGACACTTCATTGGCCAATTCAGTAAATTCTATTCCTATGATAAATTTTCTTCACCCTTTGTCACCTTTATTTCATCTGTCATAAAACCACAGACATATTTTTTTTGTTTTTTTAAGTAATTAGACTTTTCCAAAGAAAAGGGATTCCGTTACAAATAATTTAGAAAAAAGAGAGTCAAATCTATAAATTAGAAAGGTAAGAGGCAATTTTCTCGTTTATTTTAATCGGATTAAAAACAAACAAATAAGCAGAGGGGAAAAGCATTTGGAAAAAATGTATACATAACCAAAATAAGGGTTGGTTGGTTTATTAGAAATTTAGGCGTCGAGTAGTAAGGTCATTTTGAGCCTTTTACACAAGTTACGCAGCCTTATATCTGTACGCAGCCCGGGACAAACACAAACATTAATGCCCACGGCGGGGTTCGAACCCACGACCAGGCGGACTCGAAAACTAGAAAGCCTGCGCCCTAGCCCTCTCGGCCACCTGGAACTAAATAAGAGAACTAGAGATGGGAACAAAAAGGAAAAACGAGTTAAGGGAAATTAAAATGGGAGAGTTGGAAAAATTCGTGAAATATGATAAACTACAATACCATCAGAATTTTCCATTTGCAGCAGGTTATACCATACGTACTGTAATTTTTAATCATAATATGTCATCTCATTCAAATCGCCACATTCATTTTATCTGAAGATTATTTTGTCACTTAGTCAACTTGACATATTCAACTCGTCCAAGAACTATTTTGCCACTTAGGATACTGTGCTTCATAGGAATTATATATAAGATGCTATTGAAAGAGGTGATAGGTTAAAGGAGCAAAATAAATAGTATATGTTTAATAAGTGCAACGATTATCCATTCACAGAGGGTTGATTCAGATAAAATGAGACGACTTTGCAGTTCTGTTACGATGGTGTAATACCATGGCGCCACCATCGGTAGTGTTCGATGTGAGAGCCACGTTGTTGGACTATCGCCCGGCACCGTAATTTCCACTGAAGTAAGCTGAGTTTGAGGGACTCCATGGGAAGTTTGTTCCACACCTGCTGACACACTTTCCATAGCCCATCAACGGTTCTTGGTCGGCGACTTCCGAGCCGTCGTTTCAGGAGACCAAAACCACAGAAATTCATCGGTGATGCGTCAGGAGATTTTACAGGCACATGAGAGAAGGGAATAACTCGTATGCCCGTCTCCTGTTCCATCTTCCTGTAGTAAGCCACAGATGACTAAGCTGTGTGGCTTGATGCCTTGTCCATGTGGATCCAAACTTTTGCGCTTTATGACGTCGCTCCAGCCCAAGATTGTCATGAATTATTTTGGAGACTGTTGCCTGTGAAATACCTTTCCTTTGGGCTAGACTTCTCTGTGTGGGGGGATTTTCTTTCAGCACTTAAGACCGGATTTCTCGCACCACCTGAGCTGGGGCGTGTTGGCTGGGGCTTGTTTCTGGTCTTCTTCTCTGCTCGTCTACGTTCATTAGATGGTCGCAATTTGTTCTTTTTGATTATTCGACCCACAGTAGCTTTGAATACCACAATAGCAATTCGTTTGCATAATTCCACAATGCACGAAAGACTGAAGTTAGCGTCGGAAAGGCCAAATATATACCCTTCCCAAAAAGCTGTGATTTTGGAAGCCATATTTCAGCACGAAATGTCCCAAATAACAGCAACAAGTGTATACAAAGCTAATCCCCATGAATAGTGGACGAGTCATGCAAATCACATTCCATCAAGGTCATACGCGGCGTTTAAAGTCGTCTCATTTTATCTGAATCAACCCTCCGTAGAGTCACTCACCAAAAGTGATGGCACACCCCTCCAATCAGGTTCCTTGTCCGTAATGAGGCAGATTGCGCTGCTTCCATTCTCGGAATGCAGGTGCACAGGACTTCTTGCTATCACACAATCGTTGTAAGCAAAACTAGCTGCAGAAATGGCAGCACGCCAATAGCTATCCGTATTTGAACGGGGGATGATTGTTGGTGCCAGACATATGGGTGCCTCAATATCGGATGTAGCCAACGCCCTGCAATTTTCCCGCACAACCCTTGCAAGGGTCTATCGAGAGTACACCCGATGAGAGGTTACAACCCATGTCGGATAGCAGATGGGCCGCCCACGCCTCATTGATGCCGGAGGTGTTCGTCAGGTCACCAGTCTTGCAACTGCTGACCGAAGGGCGGCAGCGGGCCAAATAACCATGCGGTACAACCAGGGACATCTACAAGTGTGTCCGTGACGACAATTCGGCGAACCTTGGCAGCTGCAGGCTTTGGGAGCAGGAGGCCACCACGGGTGCCACTCGTGACAGCTGCACATCTTCGGCAACGCCTAGCCTGGGCCAACCAACATCGAAATTGGACCGCTGAGGACTGGCGAAGGGTTGCCTGGTCCGACGAGTCACGGTTTCGGCTGTATCGGGCTAATGGTCGCGTCCGTGTCTGGCGCAGGCCACACGAAGCCATGAACCCCGCTTTTCAGGTGGGGACCATTCAGGCAGGTGGAGGCTCCATACTGGTCTGGGGTGTTTTCTCGTGGCATACAATGGGTTCATTGGTGCATCTGACATCCACTCTGCGTGCTACTTCCTACGTTGATCTGCTTGGGGACCACCTGCACCCCTTCATGAACAGTTTTTACCCCGCGGGGGATGGCATCTTCCAGCAAGATAATGCGCCTCCACACACGATCCTTATGACACGGGAACTTGTATAGCATCCCCAGATAAAAAAATCTATGGGGACCTTGGAGGCCAGGCGGATTGGGGCAATTAAATTGTGCTTTAAATAAAAGTTACACTTCCGAGTAAAATTTTATGTAAATACGTTGTTTTACATCTTTTTAACTAATATTCCTAATTTCACTATTTTCGACTGTATCAACTTTAAACTCCGTTTTCGCGTAAAATGCCCTATAAAGTACCAACTTTTTTGTGTTATTTTGAGAGCTAAGGAACCCATAATAAAGTTTTTAAAATTATCAGGAAATTATTCAGTCCAGTCAGGGTAAGTAATTTTTTTTCAAGTTGAAATCAAGTAACAATTTCTCTCAAACAGAAATTTTAATTTTGTGATCAAAATCTGAGTTAGTAGTAGTTAGAATTTTGGTGTTCAGTGTTGTTACAGACGAAGACATAGCTCGGCCGTATCAACTTTTCAGAATATTCCGTGGATCCCTTTAAGTCGAATTCACGTGCTAAAACAGTGAGTGTAAAGAATTCAAAGATACTGGAATGTTATATAACAATCGATTTGTCAAGAATGAATATATTGTTACTTTCTAAACATCTTTTGAGCATTATTGCCATCGGCACGCGCACGTGAAATTGCTTTGTCGACGCACGATTGCTCAAGTGCTCATTATCTATATTACATGTATTAAGTAGTGGAAGAATGGAGCTAGTTATTGGTTTTATATTGTCCGTCTGTCCCCTTCATAATTTCTACATTTTTTGAAGTAAAAGGTTGAGATTCGGAATGTACTTTACTATGGACATGTCTACCTTCACTATTTAGTTTGGTTTTGATTGGTGCACTGGGATCGAAATTACGGTGGTGGGATTAAGAGAGGATAAAAGATCTATCTGCTCTTTAGGTACGTAAAGGAGTGAAATTCAGTATACAGATTCCTCTAGGCAAGATTTACATTACTATGAAGTATAAGCCCAATTGTTCCAGTGGGATCGGATTGCGGGAGTGGCAGTCACTTGATCCTTAGAACTATGGCAACATATGGCATGTGATATGTCATTCCATCGGAAATGACGAGAAAGGAAAGAAGATACGAACTTTTTTACATTTTCTACAAACACTATGTTCGAGAAAATAAGTTTTTGATTAAAAAACTTGGCGGGGGGGGCACGACCTCTGGTGTAAGAAACGGCGTAAAAATCCATGGCAGCCGGACCCCACTCAAGGAGGGGGGGGTGGGTTAATTTCTTGTTAATATATGTATAAATGTTTTTCTGCTTCACTGCTAAAGCTTTTCCTTGGAAAGGTTACAAGATTTTTTTTATATCAGGTCCAGGGGAAAGTTTTTCGTTTTTGCAAATATTACAACTGGCGCTCAGATTAATGCATAAATGAATTTTTTATCCATCGAAATAATCTCCATCATTATCAATAACCTTCTCCCAACGAGATACTAAATCATAAATTCCTTTTTTATAAAAGGTCACGAGTTTTACAGTTGAAAACTACACCCAGTTCATGTTTTAGCTCTTAATCTGTCTTGAAGCACTTGTTTCTCAAATGGTTATCGAGAGATCGGAAAAGGTGATAATCTGTTGGAGAGATATCCGGAGAGTACGATGTATGAGGTAATACTTCCCAGGCAAGTTTGCTAATTGTCTGACGGGTCAGCTTTGCCGTATGCGGACGTGCGTTGTCATGAAGAAAAACAACCTGTCACGTGCTCGGCTTTATTTAGTTAATAATTTAAACTCTTAAATTAAACTTTAAAACACCCAGAGGAAAAGCCGTGACAGATGGTGAAAGGAGGAACGAATACAAGTTAAATAGGTTAACGACCTTTAATAAATGCAGGCGAAAACCTGCTTAAATAGGAAAAACATCATAAATGTAAATCTTAAAATATGGGTTAAAACTCAAAGAATTGGTATACAAATGATTTTTGTGTACACAATAGTAGAGTTGCTAGTCGATTTGCTTTTCTTCGATAACGGCGACCGAACTCGGTAAGTCGACAAGGGGACCGGGGTTAGGTAGGAAATACAATAAATCAAGCATTAGCAGTGAGTTTAATGATACGAAATCGGAAAGTCACACACTCAATATTCTTAAAGACTAAACTGTCTTTATTTTCATTAAATCCCGTCTCTAGCCACGTAAGCATTTATCTAACTCTTATTTTAGTAAATGAAAGTTCATATCCAACGATGAATAACAGTAAGCCAAACGCGACCCGCCGCGTAAGATCTCACTAAGCCGGCACGCGTTTGCAAACTTGCTAATCGCCTCGATGGCCCGGTTGGACTCCCCTTGGAGTAGATTCAAAACTGGATCAGATGTGGATGTCGAGCC
Source organism: Rhysida immarginata (assembly GCA_023313115.1). Lineage (NCBI taxonomy): Eukaryota > Metazoa > Arthropoda > Chilopoda > Scolopendromorpha > Scolopendridae > Rhysida > Rhysida immarginata. The sequence continues at coordinate 638,463 of JAHWFO010086720.1, forward strand.
ATTCGACTCTCGGCAGGAACTGTTGCTTGCAAAGGATAGGTTGTCCTTCGAAGCGGACTAAATGGCTGCTTCCTCGGTCTCAGGCTCGTCGCTCGGTTTTATTTCAGTGCCTCGTGTTACTGAAAAAATCTCGAATCGTCTCCGCTATTCTGCCGGTAATTTTGCTGTCGCTGCCTATGTCGCTCGGAATGAGTGCCAGCTGAACGGACGTAACTTAAATTATAAAAGTTAATGGACTCACGTTTGGAGCTTCCCTTTGCTTGGGCGTCGTGCTGTACGGGCCGTGGCGTTTTCGTCTTAGCTCCCTTGTTCTTCTGGTCCCTTTTCATCCGCTCAGGCTGGCTTGGTTGACTCATTCTTCTCCTCGCCTTTGGTCCCCTTACGCTTAAATATCGTCGCCTTCTCCTCATTAGCTATTCGCGCATTTAAATTTTCATTCTCGCGCTCTCGTTGCTTCACCGTCTCTTGGAAGATTCTACTTTGCCGGGGAGGTCTGGCTTCACCGCTGTTTTTTCTCTTCGCATGCTCCGACTCCCCCTCTCTTGCATTTTCTCTGTTTATTTATTTATTTATTTATTTATTAGTAATCCAATACGTCCATCCAGCTTATATGGCCTGAGGCCGACGAGTTGGGTCCCTGGATGAACCTGGATTAACAACTGCTGTATGATGGTCACAGCAGCCGGGGGGAGGGAGATGAAGATTGTGAATCACGGATGGTCACCCATCCAGTGACTAGCCGTGCCTAATGTTGCTTAATTTCTGAAGTTGTGTTTCAGTGAAAGCCCACCAGGCCACGGCTTCCCCCTTTTTCTCCTATTCGGCGATATGACACAACCCTTACGGTTCGCAAGAGCTGGCTATGTTTGCTTGATTTTTTCATGTGTACGTTGAAGCTGACCGACATACACGTCTGCTATGATGGTTTGTCCTGGGTTTTGGAGCTCATAATGAACTACACAAGCTGTTGTCCACCAAATACTCAAGAGAATCAAAAAGACGTTCATCACTAGTTCTAGATTTTTTGAACCAATTCTGTGCCGTCCGGTCAGTGACAGAATCATCACCGAATGCTGTACAAATGTTACGAACAGTCTCCGCTGCTTTATGGCCAAGTTTAAATTCATACAACAGGTAGGCTCGAATTATTGGCGATGTAGGTGCCATTTCAGACGTTTTTTTCAAAATAGAATTGAATGTATTCACTTAGACAAGTAAGTGTAAAAGAATGACCAATCATTTCTCTTTAATGTATAAAAATTTGCATCATTCAAATCATCCTACGAGAGGATTGTAACCATTCAAAAAGTAAGGGTGAAGAAACAAAAAAACTTTCCCCTGGACCTGATATATCCACCACCGACGGCAATGGATTTTCCCACCGTGACACCAATTTGGATATGCCAACTGCATAAAACGTCATCGGTTGCTGGTGCAACCACTGTTGTCTTGTTTGACCAATAAATTGCTGTGAAAAAATTCGTGGAATCGACTTATTTGCTTGCCCTCGTAGTTCTATTGGTTTTGCGTGAGGTGGATTCGGCGTATAGTTGAGTGGTAATGGAGAGTAGTTCCGTCAAGCTCATTAATACTCACACCGCTTTAATAGCTGTAGCATTAAATCAAGAAATGATAAACATCTTTAGTCCCAAGAATTTTCTTAAATTAGTGTCATCGTTTCAATTAAGAAACCGTGTTGGTGTTATGAAAAGTTGTTTTCAAGAAGAAGAAAAATGTAAACTGCGATGGTCGGGAATCGAACCTAGATCAACTGCTTGGAAGGCAACTATGCTCACCACTATACCACCATCGCAGCTAATAAAAATGAGGTTTTTGTGTGGCTATGTGTACTCAAATGTTTTCATTTTCGAGGTTTATTTTGAAAGAAACAAAATGTGAGTTGTCACACGAAAAGGGACCTGAATGGAAAAATAATAATACAAGTTTAAAGTTGGAAGACGTGCACGAACATAGTATACAGCTCTGCCACTCACGCGAGGGCAGGGGAGGGGCCCGCAACACCTCGAAACAAAGAGGGGATACCATACGTTCATGCAAACAAAAACAATTAATCATCGTGTGCGCTGTATAAGAGTCAATTGAAACTGAAATGAATGAAAAAAATAAATAATATAAAAAATTTAACAATAATTAATACATTATTGTTATGATAAAAAAAATGTTCACTATAATAGACGATATTCTGTTTAGACTAAAATAAAGTTGAAAGTTCAACGATTGTAAGTCACAAAAAACAAAAAACAAACAAAAAAAAAAAAAAAAAAAAAAAAAAAAAACATTTCCATTCCCTTCAGGTTCCTTACGTATGACTACTCACAAATAGTGAAATTTCTTATTTTAGCATTAACAGTAGCTTTAGGCGAGTAAAATATTTCAATTTGGTCTGAAACTGTGAGATACAGTTTCAGATGGTTCCCTAGTTAGTGATATCGCAGCAGTCTTGATTAGAGGGAAAATGTTTCTTAAATTTTTGAATGCAAATAAACGGATTTTCGAAATCACAGCAATCATTTAAATACTCCACTTGTTTTAAAATGATATGATCATACCCAAACCTTTCTTTCCCCGTAATCGACAGATCAAAAAGCGTTTGATTAGCAGTAAAACCATACAAGTACAGTTCTTTGCGAAATGTATTTGTGAATGTCGTCACCAATGAAACAACTCCATTTTAAAAGAAATTTTTTCTTTAAAAATACTTTTTTTTATTTAAAAAATATATTTTCTTTCGAAAGTTTCGAAGTATGTTGGTAATCCGAACAATCGAACACCCAACTGGACACCCGAAAGATTGTAAAAATACCGGACTGTCAAACCCGGTACTGCTTATAACAATCTCTCTGAGATGTAACCGCAAATACCTTCAATGAAGGCTAATAAACTTTTAGGGAATTATCCCAATATCCTTTTTAAATGAAAGTTGTAAATCTTTTTACTTGGATTATATTTGCAGTCTTCAGACCAGTACCATAAATGCCAGACAGTTTATTTATGCAATTTAGACAGAGACAACTGCAAATACTCGGGGCGGCCGTTAAAACCATTTCCTCTCTAGCGGGTTTCCGTTCAATATTTCCAGAATCAGAACTTCTCGGTACAATAAGCTACTGATTTATCTGTAATTCCTTACTATTCTCATCTTCGTTAAAATTTCAGAAAAGACACTCTTCGTGAATCTCTTTCTCTGCTTAATAACATTAATAATTTTAATATTTTAATTAAATAAGTAAACCTCCCTTTTTAAAATTTTTTAAATGACATAAAAATAATCAAAAATAATAAAATAAAAATCATCAATGCAAGTCCCAATAAAACTGGATGATGAAGAAATGACGAAACTGGATGAAACTCGAAGAATTGAGGAAATTGGATGAACTTGAAAAAATAGGATGAACTTGAAAAAGAGACGAAATCACGGAGTTGTAGGAGGAATGAAGCCTCAGTGCAGAAAATTGACAAGAAAGACGACAGGACGGTGGAGAGCAGATACAATGATGTAGAAGAAGTGTTCGAAATTTTTTGAATGAATTTACAAATAATGTACATTAAAAAAAACGCATGCGGGTACAATTAAGCATGAGAATGACAACAATATAGTGATTTCCAAGACATAATTAGATGGATTTCTTGCAAAAGTTTTTCTGCCTTCAACTGTCAACCGAGAAGTAAAACACCCTTTAAAATTTTATGATTATGGGGTTGTTTTAATAGTCAAAGTGTTGGTAAAATGATTTTTTTTTTTTGTAAGCAGCCGGTTCCATGCAGAAGTTTATACAGAAATGATGGGATTCTTTGTCACTCAATTATTGAGAAGATCTGTTCATCTGAAACAGGATAAAGTACCAGCTTATACATGCCAAAAAATCGGAAAAGAGAAATAAGTGTCCTGAAATGGCCAAGCAATTTTGCCTGCCATGAATCTAATCGAAAATCTATGGGCAATCATGATAAATAGAATACAGAAACCTTTGACAAAGGACAAAAAAAGATCTCACTGAATGCATCCAAAGTGTTAGAAATATACTGTATTACACAGGAACTTTGCCCTGACCTTACTAATATCATCGCCCAAAAGAATTGGGACTGTTATTACGGCAAAAGGTGATTCTACAAAATAAAAAAATCAATTATGTATATATATAAAAAAAAAAAGATATTTCCGATTAAGCAATACGTAAAATTAATTTTATTTTCGCTGACGCATTTTGTAACAACAATGCCTTCAAAGCAGTGATTAAATTTAATTGTTATTTTACTGATTTTTTTATTAATTTGTGCATTTAATTATTTTACTTTATTTATTCATTTAGCCAAGTTTATTTATTTAATTAATTATTAAGTTTATTTTTTTGTTTTATTTATTGTATATGTTTATCATTTAATTAATCTATTCTTATTTTATTTTATATTTTAATTAAATTTTAGCTATTTTTTATTTATTTAATTTATTTTTATCAAATTCCATCATAAATATTTTATTTTATTTACTCATTTATATTTATAACTTCAACGTCATTAAAGCGCCAAAATGCAGAAAACATTAGCAAGCAGTCTTCATAGCGCCGCCATCTTAGTTTGACAAAAAAAGCTATGAGCTTCACCCCCCTGGTTCATGCCTTCTCCCTGTCCTCTCCAGAGACAAATATTTTCATTTGTCTCTGGTCCTCTCATATTTTTTTCTCCCAGTCTCAATATTCGCGCACTTGCGCATCCCTCGCCTGTTTCCGCTATCCGCGCTCTTGTGCTGCCATCTATTGCCACCATACTGCATATTGCATTTATTAATATTACAACTATCGCTCGTGGCAACAGATGGAGCCTGAAGCCTGTTTCACAATTAAATCGCCCGCATTTGCCCCAGCGAATCCGCACAGGATGCGAATACTAGCGCTCCGCTAGCAAAGCGGGCGATTTAACAATTTTCCGTTTCCATTTCACAATTAAATTCGCGGCCGCATTAACTATCTCCTGATTGGTTCATTCTACGAGCGGTTGGAAACTGTATCCCGAATCATAGCCTACATGATAAGAGAATAGGCTTATCATGTAGGCTATGCCCGAAGCAGGGTCTTTTAATCTTTTAAGCAGGGTAGATTAAAAGACCCTACCCGAAGGAAACTAAGCTGTCATAATACGCCCAAGTGGATTTGTATATTTCTTCCGTTTTTGTTACTTCTCTCCAAAATAATTAATTAATAATAAATAAAATCAAAATGAAACTAGAAATATAAAATAAAATAAAAAGCTGACGTTTCGGATAGAGACTATCCTTTATCAAAGCAAAAAGGATAATTCTCTAAAGGCAATTAGAATATTTTATTTATTATTTAATAATTATTTTGTTAATTATTATTATTATTATTATTATTATTATTATTATTATTTATTTTTCATTTTTATTTAATAACTATTATTTATTGTAGGTTATTGTATTCCAGGGTTTTTGTGTCTCGTCCTTTTCTCTTATAAATATCCGTTCATTACTTCTCTCCAATTTTTCCCCCTATAGTTCTGTGCGAACCTGAAGCTTCCTGATTGGTTCAAGCTATCGCGAATTCGCTAAATTTCAGAACCTGTCTGAATTGAAAATTTCGCCCGCAAAGCAATTGCGAAGAGCAGTGCGGGCGATTTCCGCTAATTGTGAAACGGCAGTATGTGCGGAAAATCTTCGCCTCGGTTGCGATTTCCGCATTCGCCTGTTTTTCGCCCGCAAACAGTAATTGTGAAACAGGCTTGAGGCTTCTGCCTCTTAGGCTGAATATGCTGCAAAGCCCTACAATCGCGCACGCTTGTGCCGTTGCTCACAATACCCTGTGACACATGACCTTCAAAGCATGAGGAAGGTCACTGTCTATCTCAGATTTCGAAAAAATAATAATTATCGATAAAAAAATCCATATTCATGGATATGACAGGGCATATTAATGAGAAATATCTCATGACCAACAATGCAACAATGCAATATAACCGGGCGGACAAAAATTAAAAATCAAAACAAATAAAATATTATGCAGTGTTGTGCAGTTTTCCGTGTATTTTTCAGCCGAGCGGCGCGCCCGTTAAAAAGGGCCTGGGGAGAACCCTGAATATCATCAAGATCGAAATAAAACTGTAGATTTGTATAAAAAACAAACCCACAAACAAACCCACAAACATCCTTCTTTATATATATAGAAGAAAGACTAGTAGAAGTACCCGGCGTTGCCAGGGATAATTACACTTGTAGGTAAACAGAACAATCTCAAAAAATTACATTATAACTCCCAATTGGTTAAATAATAACTCAATCAATACAACACAGAGCAAAGGGACTATCCATTCTACGAAAAATACGAAAAAAGGAATTCTAGATGATATACAGAGACTTGATCTAAACTCTTCTTGACTTGCCTCACCACTGCAGAGCATAACTTTAGACTCAAGTTTTTCTTCCCTTGACGTAGAAGCTCTATTCGAAACTCCTGTTGTTCAGATGTTTCTAATGCCTGTTTCAGTTGCCGAGTTTTTCTGACCATTACTCATTCTTTCTCTTTCCTTTCCAGACACAAAAATTTTTGCTAGTCGTCTGGACGTTTGATAGGGAGCTCAAGGGAGACAACCGTGACTCCTTTGCCTTATCAATAGACGCTGCCTTATTAATGTTCTGTCAATGCATCATCATTTTATGCTCATTAATAATTCTTGGAAACGAACGTTCAATCATCGCATTATTAGCATCTCAGTTTCCAAAATATACACATTCCCACAGAATATAGTCAAAGTGTATTTTTATGTGATGCGTTCCCCCCACCCCCGCAATAACTGCTAAAATCACCCCGCGTCTAGCGATAGGTTCTCAGGTGAAAGGACGCTAAGGTTCGAGACCGAAAATTGAAATGAGGCACAGCCTGACACTGTGATATTCGGTTAAAGCACTTTTATTTGACATTTCTTTCATTACAGTATCTCAACAACATAAAATTCTTATTTCTTTAACTACGGAATTGATCTTAAAAATGGACATTCTTATCTACTGACTAAATACATTTCATTCATACCCAAAATAAATATTCATTACGGTTCGACTGTGTGCTGCTAGCACGGGAAATTAAGAACCGGCACACCTACCCTCTATTATTGGTGGAACCTGCATGAGGGGATTAGTGCCCTCTGGTGAGCATTAGAATTTTGGCTCAGCTGAGATCACATATGCATTCACCCTATACCCCCGTATCAAGTATTCCTAACAAGAACTTAACGCCAACACGCGCTGGTTGCCTCCTTTAAATAGCAGAACCAAGGGGGGAGGAACTGTAACCCCTCGTGGTGGATAAGTGTGAATACTGATACGTCGGCAAAACTGGGCCTTGAGGCTCTACAATACTCATACGTGCCTTGATCACGACTGTGAGAATGTACGTAAAGAAGCACTCAGTATTTTCTTTTTGCTCCACTGTAGACCAGATTCCCAGACAAATGCTAGGCTTCTATTAATACAGGTAGTGTGCTTAACCGGTCTACTACATACTACATTACATAAAATTATAGTTGACCGCGAACGGTGTCTCATTCCCTTTTTACAGTAAGTCTTGGCAACAATTAGTTCGACGGAGTGGCGTTCGCTTCCCAAGCTTAGATCGCGACGTCGACGCTAGTTAAAACTTCAGTCAATGCCATAGGCGGGAGGTCCAATGCCATAGGCGGGAGGTCCAATGCCACCGCTGTTTATTTTTTTTTAACTTCAAATTAGTTCGTATCGACCGCCATCGTATATGAAAGTAAAGCAAAGTCAACTCACCAACTTCATCGCTGTAACGAACATGTTTACTATTCCTTGAATTCTTGCATACCACCCCGTTACAGCTTTTTAAATTCTGGGTTCCAAAATGAGAAAGGCTTCTGTATCACTATTCCATTTGAAACTTCTTATCTCTGGAGATTCGTGGCCCTGGTAGTCTTGTTCGAATCGCTCAAAAACATTGTACAAAAAATGACATCATCGTTTATAAAACAAAAATTATTACAAACAAATTAATAAATCGACACATCTTACATACAGTTCGTGTCCTACATCTCATGGCTTAAGACAATTTTTTTACCATTTTCGACTGTAAACACGGCCGCATAAAAAATACATCTCTCCCCTTCGAGCAATTTTTTTCAAAAAAAAACAAAACAAACAGAATCTCTATAACAAACAAAAACAACAAGCCAGTGACGTATTACAATTTCCTAGAAGACGACCGCAACAATACTCTGCCGGAGGCTAATAGATCATCTCAGAAACGCAGCTAACAATTGCCCTTCCAACAGAGCATTGACTACGATCGCCAACAAAGAACCACACAACAATTATGATTCAAAACACTGTTTCATACGCATTTACATTTCAAACATATAAAACACGACAAACACCTATAAACTAGCTCAAAACACGCATACAAATAACAAAAAAACAAACAAACGAATAATTCAGAACACTAACGAAATTCTCTCTAAAATTGCTAACAGAACTACTTCCCCCACCCCTTCATCGGACATACGTGACTTCCATTTAACCGGAACGTCACATATGAAACGTTTGGATCTGATGTGCTACCAAATAAGCTAGTGTCACGTGTCAAACATCGTAGCTCGAAGACGTTTTCACGTTCGGTTCTCCGAGACGACGATAGGGGAAATATACGATTGGTCGACGATCCGAGAGATCGACGTTTTGGATCGGGATTGGCGAGCGGAAAGACAAACGAGGGCAGAATACGACAGACAATCGTAAGGAAAACATCGTTTGCCATGTTCGCTCGACAGTAGAGGGAAACGACTACAAGCGACGGCAGGAACAGCAGCTCGTTAACAACCCGTCAGAGGAAAGTGACGGACGCCGACGACGAACGAGCTTTCGCCGTCGCCAGCATCAGGCAAGCCGACAGCGAGCGAGCTCTCGCCTTCATCGGCGCCAGGCAATTCCCCGCTACGAGGAGCCGACGAGTGACGGAGCTTCACGTCCGCCAGCTATCGCAGCAGCCGAAGCGGTCGACGACACCGAAGCTCGTCCACACCAAGCGCAACCTGTCGTAAGCGCCCTTGCCACGTGTCTGTTTCAGCTACTGTAAGAGCCCTCGGCTTACGATAGCATCGAGCAAAGAGGCGAGCCGCCAACTGTATCGTGTGCGAACGACGCCCGAGAACGCCGGAACGAAAGGAACGACAACGACGAGTCGCCGAGTCCATTACCTCGTCAGGTACGTGTGCTAGTGTTTAGACATCTGACTTTCTTCCACTGTCACGTACGAGCCGAACTATTCTCATATTTCGAAGCGGCGTTTCCTGAGACGGCTGGAGCGAACCACAGAGTAAACAGAGCGATCATGCAGCATTAGATGTGTTAGCCAGCTGCGTCGCCACCGGAAACTCTCGCGTGGCCATCTTTTGGTGGGACTCAGGTCGCAAATTCCACGTTACTTTCCATGTGTTTAGGCACGTATTTGAGGGTAGGGAACGTTTTTTTTCTACTTTAGCTACCGTGGAATGAGTGAACAACATGCCAAACTACTGCGTGGCATACGGATGTAACATGAGAACAGCAAAAGACAGCGGGTTATCTTTTCACAGATAAAAAAAAAAAAAGAGAATTGTAAGTCATCGTGCGTTATATGGCTCAATCTTGGGTCGTTTTCAACCTAGTCCAAATCGCTGCAAATTATATCACCAGCCTTTCTTTGTGTCCCCAACATTAAAAATTTTTTGTTTTCTAAAAAATGTTTGTTTGATAAAAATATCAAAGAATTTCAGTCATTTTTCAGCAGTATTATCAATGTAAGGTGCTGGTAAATGCTTTCAAAAGGTTCACTTTTAGATAAATAATTAAATATATACTGGAGATGACCTCCAAACATGATGTAATAATTTTTCTATCGAAAAATGGAAGGAAAAATTTTGGTAATCAATATTTTGCCCACTTCCTGACTACCTACAGCTGTGCAACTTTCCCTAACGGCGTCTTATAGATGATAATGCATGTTTCAATCTTTAATTTCACTAGTCTTTCATTTATTCGTAAGTTATTTAATATTTAAGTTTAATATACATTATATACAGTGCAATCATGACGTAACGACTACCTGTATTGTTGTTTATTGTTATCGTTGCTAATTTGATCATCAGTGCTAGCAAAGTTGATTGTGGTGAGCATTGTTTATGATTAAGCCAGCATAAAATATTTTATATAAACGTTTACCCGATATCAGACGGCAGATTTCCAAGGTTTTTTTGGTTGTTGTAGATATCAAATAAAAAGCTTATTTTTTATAAATAAAGACTAAAAAGAATAAAATAAAATATATAAAATAAAAATTTTAAAGCACACACTTTCACCTTAAAAAGTTCAGAAAAAAGTAAAAAATCGAATTTAAAAAAAAAGGTAAAAGTATGGTGGCGCGTTCAATATTAACTTTTAAAAAGAAAATACTACATAATAAGGTGAAAGTGTGTGATTTTTAATTTATATGTTTTATTTTAAATTAAGTTGAAATTGAGAAAATGTAAGGCCATGTAGCAGTTGAACATTAATTTTTATTTCCTATGAAATTGATGAATGTTACCTAAAAAATCACTTTTTTGTGCATCAATGAAACAAAGTTTTGGGAAAATATAAAAATTTCACATGAAAATCATGTAAAAAGCGGATTATTCGCTATTTTGAGTATGGCTTCTACAGTGTAAAACGCGGCATCGTCCCACCACAAGATGGCTGCCAAGAGGCGACGCGCTTTTGAGGCCGTAAGCGCTCTGTTTACTCTGTGGAGCGAACCGAGTTGACAGCGTCTGGGCTGGAGTGTTTCCGTTTTCTTTCGCCATGTTCCACGAGCAAGGAACAGGAGGAATACTCCGCCTTTTCGCTGGCTTCTCCGTAAGCCGCCTACTTAGACGAGACGAATCTCTGCGTCTACCCCGCCGACCGTGAATTAGTGAGCTTTGCTTTCTCTATACCCGAACTGTGTCTTATTTCTCGAACCGAACAGTACCGGCAACTGGACAGTGACTTTTGTAATTAAATCCCATGATATTTAATCCTAGAACTGAGTTATCTTTTTGTTGGTTTCATCACTCACCTCATTGACTGATATTCACCCCTAGCTCAAGAGTGGAAGCAGTCCCGTCGGTGATATTATTTTTTTTTCCGACAAGAAATTGTTCGCCAGCGAAGTGTGCGACGAACGAAAAGCTTAGTGCGGTGCTTGATTTTTTTATTAGTTAACTCAAGTAGAGTCGCTTCGCCGTGTTTCAGAACTGTGGACTGCATGTGTATTTTGTTTTGTTGGAAGAGATATTCTACCATGCGGTTAGAACTCCATATAGAGACAACATCAGAGTTGATCTTCACTTCCTCCAAGAGTTCGTGCTTTGTGTAATTAAACTTTGACTTTCATTTGTTACATTCCACTGCGTCAACTTTACTTACTTATTCATTTTATTTTCAATAAATTTATGTGCTTAACATTGCCTATCGATCCTTTCTTGTCCACATTGACACTTGACAGCTAGATGATAACCCCGGCGTGGCTCGGACTTTTTCTTTTTTTTTTGATTAAATTTTGTAATATATTAAAAATAAACACATTAAAACGCTTAGAATTAATACAGTAAAAATTCTTAATGAAATTAAAAAAAATTTTTTTAAAGGCTCATAATGGATGGACCTCTCCAAGAATGCCACTGCTACTCTAAATAATTTCTTACTCGCGTAATCTTACTTTAGATTTACACTTGATGTTGATTCAATTTCCACTCTTCTCTCGATGCCTTGAAGCAAAACTTGAACATTTGTGTAGTCTAGCGGTTGACGATTCTTCTATTTACTTGCTTAACACAGAGTGGTTCCTCTGTCGTTCATCCACTCTTTCTCAATAGTTTGCTAACTCTCCATTATCCCCAGTTACTGATCATTTTTAAAGATTTTCAAGAAATCGTTAAATACTAAGAACTCGCTTTTCTAAGAAAAGCCTGAATAACAGGAATTCTATGCATTGTTACAAATTGAAACTTATCTATATTGCACAAACTTTGCCTTGCATTGTTGGTCATGAGATATATATTGTTAGTTCGTGCAGAGTGTTTGTGAATTGCGTGTTGATTCCATTGTTGATAAGTATTGTTTCACAAACTTTGCCTTGCATTGTTGGTCATGAGATATTTCTCACTAATATGCCTTGCCATATCCATGAATATCGATTTTTTTTATCAATAATTATTATTTTTTCGAAATCTGAGGTAGACAGTGACCTTCCTCATGCTTTGAAGGTCAAGTATGCAAAATTTCATCAAGATCGTAATAAAAGTGTAGATTTGTATAAGAAACAAACACCAACAAACAAACCCACATACATCCTTCTTTATACAACCTCTGACAATTAAGTTCGGTGAATGACGTCAACCCTAATCTGTGCGAGCTTTACGCGAGTAACAATGCATGTGAATACAAGCCCAGTCATTGTTTAAGCAAGTTCAGACAGGTCACGTTTGTGCGTGTAATGGTTTAGCAGATGCTCGTTTCTTCAGTTGAAGGTGTAGCGTGTAACTGTGGATAATGAATCAAAGAGGAACATTGCCGTAATCGTGCAACAGTTTCTGGCCAACAAAGGGGTCGTATCCATAGCTCATCCATCTGATTCACCAGATTTGGCACCGGCAGACTTTTTCTTTTTCCTACTCCTAAAACGGGCCTTAAAGGGACACAGATTTGCGGACATTCCAGACATTTAAGCAAATGTGACACGTGAACTTAAAGCCATCCCTAAAGAGCTTCCAGGACTTATACACCTGATCCTAAAAGTGTATTGCCTTCCAGGGTGATTATTTCGAAGGACAATAAGGTAAATGTGGCTCTATCTGCTTTGCATTTTGTTGTGTGAACTTATTCACCGAACTTAATTGTCAGAGGTTGTATATATAGATCAGCGACGGTGGACGTTGTCACAACATAGAAAAAATCTAACAATGGGTTATTTCCCGATTATACAAACGGGTGGGTCGCTTTTAGTATAGATATAAAGATTATTAATTTCTATGTTTTTGAGAGACTTATCTCCACTTTTATATTTTTTACATCATTGTGGTAATATTACACGGCTGTGTGTTAAATTTTAACTTTATAGCTTACTTCTAAATTGCCTTTTAAAATCGGACAAACATGCTTACATTGCCTTTTATATGTATAGATTACTAATTTTAATTTCGATTTTTTCCTTGTACTTTTCCTCTCTCGTCTTTCACTCCTCGCGGGTTGAATCATTTTCCAGAAATCGGAGATCACATATCCTTTGCCTTCGTTCTCCACGAATTCTCAATTGTTCTCTTAATTTTACTTCCTGTTGTTCACCTTTTTTCCTTCCTTCCGCTTTGGATCTTGGGAACTTTGTTGGAGTAGAATTTTTGCGATCTGCAGTAATGCTCGCAAACACGCTGTGATAGAAGACTTCAAGAAAGATCTTAAAGGAAGATGAAGTGAAGGACATAATGAATGTGCGTGCTTTGTGCCACCTATGCCCATAGAAAGAAAGATGAGGAGGGATTTGTGTGTGCACATTGTTCCTCTTTACTTTATTTTGTAAGATGCTTACAGATAGAAAAGAAAAACGCTTGTAAAAATAAAATGTGTTCTAATCTTAGCAAATGTTTCAATTAAATTTGTTTTTTTTTCAGATTAATTAAAATTTTGGAATTTGAAAAATTCAGTATTAGGTATTTGTAATTAAAAAATAATATTATTAGCAAATAAAATTTTGCCAGGATAAACAATTTTTTTTTCATGGTTATATTAAAAGAATTCTGGAGAAAGGAATTCATTGGCTTTATTCACATCAATGCTGTTAACATGGTCAAATGATAAACGTTTGGTAATAAATTTTTCTAATGATTTTATTTAAGCTCCAGCATGAATTATTTTTTCTTATTGCCAAAATTGCAAAGTAAGTTACACCATAATTTTTTTCTCACAATTTTCCAGTATAGTTGAAATAAAAATTGCTAAACCTTAAAGTAATGATGTTATGAGAAAAAATGGAAGGAAAAATTCCACGACCTGGATTCGATCCAGGAATCACGAGTATCACGTTCGTTGCCTCTACCATTAAGTAAGTTCGCGTGAAAATTTTCTATGAAAAATATAATGATTTCGTGGAGTTAGCAAAAATATTCATTCCATTTGCTGAATAGAAAGATGCGATGACTCTGAACTCGTCATTGGAGGAATAGCGGGAAATATATTAATCTCCAACATATCAGTAGTTAAATATATACTAATTATGGCTTGTTTTTATTATCTCATAAAATTTTCGCATTTAATTAATACATTCAGTTAAGGAACAAAGTAGTTAAGTGTTTCTAGTTAAGTTGTATGATAATAAATTTATAAATTCCAGAAGACTAAAAGTGTAAACTTCTTCATAAAAGAAATGAAAATTTAAGATAAATTAATATTTTTCATAATTCTTGAAGCAAAATGAAATAAATACTGATAAATTAAGTGCTGGGGAAAGAATTTGACAATATTTTCCTGAAAGCTCGCACATTAACGTATAAAATATGTTTATTTTGAAACATTAGATGTTATTCTATAAACGTTTCTAATTTTATTATATATAATAGTTTGCATTTATTTTTATATACTCTAATTCAAAATTACAATTCCTCTTTAAGTAGAACATTACTTTTAGAATAGCTAGGATAAATTTCGTTCGTCCAAAAATCATAATATTCATCTTTTGATTCATCATAAATATCTACGGAGCACTCGGAGTTTATTCGATATACATGCAATTTATTAGTCTCAATCGCTGGCCATTCGCATGACATGGTGCCGTCTTCTTTAGGCGTTGGATTTCTGAAAGAAAATTATTTTAAACAAAATGATCATTATAACATTAAAGCTACTTTGGGCTAAAGTGTGATGCATATGTTATCAGCAATGTGTGAAAAGCCGGTATTGTATAGAATGCCTAGGTAATATGTAGAATGCCTGATGTTTTAGGCAAAGTATGAAATATCTGATTTATGTGATTATATTCCATACTTTTCCTAGGCATTCTATACTTTACCTCGGTATTATACAGAATGACAAATACACTATAGGCAAAGTATCAAAACACGCCTTTCTTGGCACTGAACAGGTTTTTGAAAATGAACGAAGAACGGCTACATAAAGTAAAGGACGTTCTTACTAGTGAAACACGAAAGTAGAACTGGCGTTTAGCTACTTGTTATAACAAGGAAGGCTTGAATGGCATTTTGAATTATATTTAATTTTCTTTTTCAATTTAATTGGCACTTGGTCTTGCACAAGCAGTTCACGAATCCTCCTTGACCGCACCCTGTAGACTGAGAGTCAGCAACAGATCGGAAATCTATTTCGTGGTCATGCACGTCTTCAACTCACAAGAGACCCTTGGCACCTACTGTGATATACGATCTCGCCTACAGTTGTTTCAAGATTCCTTCTGCAGTTCCAAGTCAATAAAAGCAATCTTATGGCACTATAATAGTCTTGACCACAGTATCTTTTGTGACACTTAGTTTTTATTTTTTCTGACTTGACTCACAAAGATACAATTCAATATCATGACGAGTAATTTCTTATACTTATGTGAAAGTTCTTTCAATATTCTTTCGCCTTCCTTATGTTTCACGGCCAAATCAGCCTCATGAAGTACGTCAAATAATCCAGAGCGCTTGACATAAAAATGAATAGCGCTGACGTCTTTTTTTTTTTAACAAGATAGATATTACTTTTGTGAAAAAAATTATTAAATGGAAACTGGAGATAATGCTGCAAACACAAGGCAATGATGTTATCAAAAGAATGGAAGGAAAAGCTTTCGAACCAGGAACCATGAGTATCACGCTCGTTGCCTCTCATTGGGGCATCGTGAACACGCTATACGATACCGCAGACATCGAGAACACGGTATTTCGAATTGGGCCATCGTAATCACAGTACAGCAAGGTTGTCACAGTTGATCTTAAATCTACAAGATAGTCAAAATGGAGGCCCAATGATAGGGCGGGCACCCAGCTTGCAGATCAGGAATTCCTCCTTTCCAAGCCGGCCAGGTGGCCGAGAGGGCTAGGGCGTAGGCTTTCTAGTTCTCGAGTCCGCCTGGCCGCGGGTTCGAATCCCGCCGTGGGCATGGATGTTTGTGTTTGTTCTGGGCTGCGTACTGTTATAACTTGTGTAAAAGGCGCAAAATGACCTTTGTAGTCGACGCCAAAATTTCTAGAACCCCCCTCCTTTCCAAATCATCACACATAAGAAATTATTAAATGGAAACTAGAGCTAATGCTTCAATCATAAGGTAATATTGATAACATCATTACTTTTGTTCTCTACCACCATTACATCATAGCGTTATAGCAGCCAATAAGCGCCGTGGCTCCTTCTTAGTAATTGTCTTTTTCATATCGTCCACTAATTTTTGGTAATTATTGGTGAGTAGCGGGAGTATTCTAAATATGACCGCTAGCCCTTTGGCATTGTATAGTAGGCCTAGGAAATATGTGAAATATAAACCATTTCATACTCTGCCTACAAACTTTAGTCATTCTATAAATTCCTTGGGCGTTCTATACACTACCGGGTTTAACACACAACAACATTTAGCATAAAAATTTTTTCTTATATCAATATTGTTTGGTACAATTCATTTTATACAAGAATTAATTCGGCTTGCTTTGACGCAATTTCAAGGGATTCACATGAAATAGGCAATAATCAAATGAATGCTACGTAATTCCTATCAACGAGAGAAGAATTTACCCGGTTCTCTTAAATAACGATAAATACAGGATGAAGTAAAACAATAAGGACAAACTTCAGGGAGGTGATTCCTCACAAGAAAATTGATAAAAAAGTACATATCATCATATGTCTGGAAATGCATATCTTTCATCGAAATGGCAATAATTGTATTGCACGACATCATGCCTCCATAACAATACAGACAGTGTTTTTTCTATTGCACAGTTACTTTTGAGTGATCGTCGTCCAACGGAGGTACAATGGTCGGTATTCATATCAGAAACCAGCAGAGATGGTCTTCACAGAGAAGCACATGGAAATGATCGAGAGGCCGCACGGATGTACCAAGAAAAGTACCCCGACAGACAGCACCACCTGAATCACAAAACGTTTGCAAACATCCTTCGGTGTTTATGTGCGGTTTTTTAAACCACCTTGACTTGCAAAAATGTTATGTATGCGGAGCCAGTTCTTGAGGTGAAGTAGGAACAGCGTGTCAATGCAGTCTATTACACTATTCGACTGGGAAAGTGATGCGGCAATCCATGATGTGAAATGTGAACGCTTGCATTGCTTTCCCAGGAGGCCACTTCGAAGATCTTTTGCCACAACTACTGCCACAATGTTCTTTAATAATTGCTCTATTACAGATAAACCGTCCATTTCCGAACAGATGTTCATATGAGATTTTTTTGTTTCTTTTCTGGTCAGGAATCGCCTCCTGAAATTTGTCCCTATTGTTTTAATTCACCATGATAATAATTTGAAGAGTAATACCAGAAGATCGTTGCCAGGTATGGCACATTGAGTAGCGTGATTTGCATTCAAGTAGATGTGATATCGGCATTATGTGCTGTTGCAGAAAACCTAAATTCTATACAAGGCATACTGCGATCTCTATAGTAGGCTTGAAAGACCACATGCTGAAAACTGTCTCGCAAACTCAAATCGACGATAAGGCGCTCATTCTTCGAGCAGTTTATGAAACTTATGAACTGCAACCTGGCATCTTACGAATGGGTTATCCTCTGTGCTTTCCAGATGGTAACCCAAGGAATATTCTTATCTCCTTAAGAGCGATTACAATGGCAGTGAAAAACGTTCTTGAACAATGGCTACATTCCAAAATTAAGTTAGTAACGTTGAAAATAGGGGCTACATTGAGTACAAAGTTTTGTAGCAGGTGGGAGCTTATTCCAGCAAAGTTTAATGCTATAGCCCTATATTTCATAAGTATATTCTCATATCGCCGGAGCGAGAAAAAAATCTGGCGATATGTCAGGTATTATTAAGAATAGGGAGAGCCAGAGCACGCAAAGAAAAAAAGCGTCATATAAGATAGACCGAGGCCAACGAGAGACAGGCCAGAGCACTCAAAAGTCACATGATCATCGGGGTCCGTTAGATTCTCATTAGATATAATTAATGGATAATTTATCTCGAGATTTCAGGATTTTGTTAGAAGAAACAATTTTAATCTCGTGTCTGGAGATTTTGCCTCCTCTTTCTTCGTTTAATTTTTCTTTCTTTTTTTTTGGCTTCCCCGGCCAACAATTCATCCTTCACTGTCTCCATCTTGAATTTTAACAATCAGTATTTCTTCGTTTGTTGGAAACAATGAAAGATTGATTGTTGCCTAGACTCCGATGATCATGTGATTTTTGAGTGCCCTGGCCTGTCTCTCGTTGGCCTCGAGATAGACTGGCCCGTAAAGCAGCGAAGCCACGAGCTGAGAGCCGATTGGCGTTGCATAAGTGCATAGCCAATCGGCTTATTAAAAGGTCTAATAAAAACTCGGCCAAGCAAAGGGAAATCAGAGGGAATCATGAGATTATTCGAGATCAGACGAACGATTGCTGGAGGACCGAACGAGCCAAGAGAAGTTGGAAGCACAAGTTTATACCTAAGTCCAACGAAGTTCAGCAGGGCGGCGATTCGAATGCACGTATTGGCTGTGATGAGTTGGTTGTCGTCGAGTCCTCGAAAGATTTTCCTTCAACGACATTAGCTCCATGCAAGCGTCAGGCTGATGCGAAGAAGGAAATAGGCAACGTTCTCCGATTCGAGTCAGCGTGGAAGACTTCGCCACGCAAGCCCTCTAGGCGTGAAATTGTTCGAGGCCGTACAGATGAGCGCACGAGGAGCCAGGGAGCTCGAAGAATTTGGAAACTCAATTATATGACGAAATCCAACGGAGCTCAGCGAGACGGCGAATTCAATGCACACTGTGGCGGTAAAGCATTAGCCGTCAAGACTCTTTTATTGGATCGATCTTCGCCCGTTCATTCGACCGCGGCGAATAAAATTAGATGTAACGTTTGCCGTTCAGAAACGTCATTGAAGTCTTCCCCTCAAACAAACTCTACAAGAGAACGGACTGAAGTAGGCGAATGCCATCAATATGGGACTAAGCAAAGGAGTGACCCTTGGCGATTATCCTCTTCTCGGAAATATAAGGCAAGAAAACAATTTGAGATTAATGCGAATTGTGCTTTATTTTCTTTAGACTCTAAAACGATAACGGTCGGAAGTGAACTTCGTAGCCCAGAACGAGTGGAATCAATCGACCAATCTCAGGTGTCGTCCGGGAAGGATGCCAAAGTAATTTTCCCCTACGAAGTAGACGAATCTAGGGTGACTAGACGTCCCTACAGTCCCGGTTTTTGACTCTGTGTCCCGGCTTGAAAAAATGTTCCGAATTTGTCCCGATTTTGAATAAAATGTCCCGGGTTGTCACGTTTTTCTTCTTCATCTTATTTTATTATTTTATTAGCCTGTCTTTCTCTTATCCAATGCCACGTCGGCTTCTTTATTCTGTAACGAACTTTTTGTTCCGCCCCCCCCCCCCATTTCTTAGACATAAAACAGCTTCTTAGAGGTTTCGAAAGGGAGGAAGAAATATATGATGATGAGGTGGAAAATTTTTAATAATACTGCACTTTCCTTCTACAAAACCGCTTTGGAATATTTGGATTTATGGGCTGAAAGTAGTTTTAAAGATTTGGAGGTACACAGCTGGATAGGATTAAAAGCAATACCTGAATGGGGAGATGTAGAACGTACTGCACCGTTCATTACTAAGACTACAGCAAGCATTCAGTTTGATGAAAACTCATTATTTGACGACTATACTTACATGAAGCAATATGTAACTGCAAATAAAATTTCTGAATGGATTGCTATTAAAAGGTTGCCAGCAGATAAGTGGGTTGAGATATTTTTACATTTTGAAAAGAACCATGTTCCTTATTCTAACTTTTTAAAAGTGGCGGAATTTTTTTTTGTTTACCAGGAACTAATGCACCCACAGAAAGAGTATTTTCTCACATGAACAATATCGGGAAAAGTGAAAAATCTCAGCTAGATGTGAAAATATTGAAGGCTCTACTAATCACTAAGATTGTGATGAATTTTTCAAATATCTTTTATCGAGAAAAGATCTAAATAAAGGAAAAACAGAAAACACTACTCCACATGCTGACTCAGATGTACATTTCGGAATTCAAAAATCCATCATCAGTAATGAGACTCACTGATGATAGATTTTTGAAATCCGAAATGTACATGAGAGTCAGTAAGAATTTATATATGTGGAGTAGTGTTTTCTATTTTTCCTTTATTTATATAAGGTATCCACAGTTTCGGTTATTTTTCTATTTATTGAGAAAAGATCTCTTGCAGGAAATTCAGTTTCTAAGCAGTACTAAATTATGTATGGATTTTGTTTTAGTAAAAGGTCCATGAAAAAGGATTTTGTTTTTCGTCGAATCGTATTTGGTGGTCGAACGGACACGGATCGTGTTGCTGGTCCGGCTACTTCATCGTTAATTTCGGAGGCTCACATTTGGAGATGGAGTCTTCCCACTATACACCGCCGGCAGCATCTGCACCAGCTAATTCATTGAATTTCGAGGAACAATCGCAACGTTCAGAGGCGTCCCAGGACAGGGCGCCATCGCATCAATCTGACCGCGTAGCAACATTCCGAAGGGGTCATTCTGACCGCGTAGC
>JAHWFO010086720.1:659275-678286 GCA_023313115.1 Rhysida immarginata
TCTGACCGCGTAGCAACATTCCGAAGGGGTCATTCTGACCGCGTAGCAACGAGAACGTCGAGAATTTAGCAAGCGTGCGCCTTACAAGTGAGATCTCACGCGGCGGGCTGCGCTTGGCTTCCGTTGCTTTCCCGTGGTGTATGGTATTTTACATAAACTTTTTGATGCATTTCATAATTTAGGAATAAGTGCTAGAATTTAATGTTACGAATAGAATCTTTTAAGTTTATTTGTTAAGTCTAAACGTATACTTGTGTGAACTTTAAAAGCGATTTTTTCTCTTGTTCGTTTCATTAACCTCAGTCCCTTCGTCGACAAAGCGAATGCGGTCAACGTCGTCTAGATTTACGGTTACCGGAGCAACCCACAATACAGCAACTACTAGCTTCTACACCGACAGCGAGGATTCGTGCTTGGATTAATCAACCAGCCCCTCGTCAAATTAAACGAAATCTCTTGCTATCACATACTTTTGTAAAGAGAAAAGAAACATTAATTGTTATTTAAATATTTCTAATAACATTTTGCTGTTGTATTACTTTTACATTACAAACTTTTAGGGGAGGTAGTATCGGTGTTTAAAAACAAAAAAAAAGTCCATATGAACATAGGCCCGAATTTGAACGCTAACAGAGATATGAACAGAAATAAAAATGCCGCCACCAAGATCAACAAGTTAATAACTCAGGTTCTGTAAAGCCTAGAATAATGAATTTTGGAGGAATAATAGAGTACATAAACTGTGTACACCGTTAAAATTGATCGTGTTCTAACAAGTAGTTTCAGAATTATGCATTCAAGATCGTAACAGTGCTCACATGCGAGTACTAACCAGCACGTGCTACGATGTTGAGTGCGTAACCAACGCCACCTAAAAAAACAAAGCCTGCTCACTGCGTCATCAAACCAGGGCTGACAATCCAACTTTCATTATTTACAACAAACGAAAAAACGCTGATTACAACAGGTGCTTTTTCGTTTGTTGTAAACAATGAAAGTTGAATTGTCAGCCCAGGTGTGATGACGCAGTGACCAGGCTTTGTTTTTTAGGTGGCGTTGGCGTAACCCCCTAAAAGTTTTTTTTTTTCAATTTATGAATCGGGATCCAATACGTCCATCTAGGACCTGTATGACCAGAGGCCGACGAGTTGGGTTCCTGGATGGACCTGGATTCACGACTGCTGTATGTTGGTCGCAACAGCCGGGGGGGGGGGGGGGATTAAGATGGTCGCCCATCCGGTGACTAGCCGTGCCTGATGTAGCTTAACTTCACAGTTGTGTTCAGTGAAAGCCCACCAGGCCACGGCCTCCCCCAATTGTAAAAGTATTTTGAAACGCCCTGTATATAGCAGATGATGCCGTATGAGACTTGTGTACGTGCATATTGTAGACTCTATAATAAATAAAAAATTAAAAAAATTTTAAAATTGGATCAACCATTACGAAGATATACTCTCTCAATCGGACGATATGAACTGCAGTATTCATTCATTATTAGGAGCGTTAGTATAACAGCTACTTATACATAAGAATGCGCCCTTGGTCTGTACGTTTAATCGTCCGGCCGGCCGTCCGCAGTTTGCACGATAACTTGAAAACGAATTAACCTTTTCAAATTTTGTTTTCAGAAATATGACCATCAAAGTCTTAGCTCGGCCGTATCAACTTTTCAGAATTTTTCGTGGACCCTTTCAAGTCGAATTCACGTGCTAAAACAGTGAGTGTAAAGAATACAAAGATAGCGGCATGACACATAACAATCGATTTGTCAAGAAGGAATACATTCTTACTTTCTGTTCATCTTTTAAGCATTGGCGCGCATTTTCTGTGCATCTGTTAAGACATCGGTTTGTCGGCGCGCACATGAAATGCTTTGTCGACGCACGATTACTCAAGTGCTCATAATCCATATTATTAAGTAGCGGTAGAATGGAGCTACTTATTAGTTTTATAATGTCAGTCCGTCCCCTTCTTAATTTCTACATTTTTTTTAGGTAGAAGGTTGAAATTCGGAATGTAGCTTACTATAGGCATATCCATCTGCACTATTTAGTTTGGGTTTGGTTGTACACCGGGGTCGGAATTACGGGGGTGGGATTCAGAGAGGGCAACATACTCGGATCTATGTGCTATTTAGGTACGTAAAGGCGTGAAATCCAGTATCCAGATTCTCATAGGCAAGTTTTACATTACTAGAAGTTTAGGGCCAATTGTTACAGTGGGTCGGATTTGCGGGGATGGCAGTCACTTGGTCCTTAGAACTATGGCTTATGTGGCATGTGATATACCATACGTTCGGAAATGATGAGAAAGGAAAGAAGATACGAGTTTTTTACATTTTCTTCATATTACGTTCGAGAAAATCAATTTTTTGATTAAAAAACTTGGGGAGAGGTAAAAAGTGCAAAATAAAGGGATAAAAATAGATTCAATCTAGCCAAGCCTTGACAATGGTGTAAACCGAAACGCGTCGGCAAAATAAAAATTGTATCCCGTATCGTTATTTGGAGTCCATTTATTAATCTTAAAAATAGATAATCGCAGGACCTGCTACTTGCCTTGTCCTATTGAACATTTGTGGGATCATCACCAACACAACTGGTAAATGCAACATCGTTATGGAGTGCAGTGGAGGCGGCATGGTGTGGGGCCCAACACATTATTAGGCAGGTGTGCCATGACTTTTGGTGAGTGAGTGTATATGCATATCCCAAACACTTACTTATTTATTAAAATTTACTTTTAACATGGCAAGTTTTTGGGTCTCTTATTTCTTTTTAGCAGTATATTACTATGAACAAACACTACTTAAATATTAAATACACATAAAATTTAAGTTGTTTTGTAAAATTCGATTTTTGTCCAGCTTTCCAAGCATTCTGGCCCGCGGTGCGTTGCCAGGATTTGAACCTCTTCTTAGGATTCAAACCAGATGAAATTGCAGTTCCTTCCTGAGAAAACCTTACGGATAGTGTTCCTTGAAATGTTCAGTTCCAAACTTGCACGACGCATTGGCTGGCCTAGTGGCCGAGAGGGTTGGGGCATAGGCTTTCCAGTTTTCGAATCTGTCAGGTCGCGAGTTCAATGCCCGCTGTGGTCATGGATGTTTATGTTTATCCGTTGAATTTTCGAATTGTGTACAGATATTAATCACGTGAAAGGGCGCAAAATGACCTTAGCTGTCGACTCGCCCATAAAACTTAACGAAACAAGTAAACAAACGACGCATTGCTCTTTCTGGAAATGCGGGTGAATGCTTCTGTAATTTTTATAACACTTTCATTCGATGTTGATGGCCTGTCCGCGCCCTTCTGGTGCAATTTACTTCCTGTTGCTTGTTTTTACTATCGATTTAATGATCTCTATCAGGCAGGACTTCTAATGTGTTTGAATTTTAATCGGAGTGTTTAATTCCGCTCGGGAGTCGCCATTTTGAGTATAGTGCAATATTGCGTTGCATGTCGGATCAGTCACGTGATTAAAGCAGCAACTTTGAGGTTTCTGTTTTCTTTGTTGCAAACCGCATCGACACAGCATTTATAGTTATAAGGTTATAAACCTTTTTTAGGGTACTAATAATTGTGTACTTATGGCATCTACTGTTTATTTATATTGTGACTTGTTTTTAGGTTATTGCCATTATCCCGTTCACCCCTATCCTCAGCATCTGATATACTAATCACAAGCATGTCCTTATTTATACACATGTTCGTGCATATCTCTTAAACATGCTCATACAATATCATTCACAGACTCATGCTATCGAATACATTACCCATTCATACTCTTTCACATTTAAATTATGCATAAACTTTTTCAGTTCGTTTTTGGTAATGAAAGCCTGCTCATTCTCAACTGGTTTAGGATTCTGCTTCCAATCCCAATATTCACTTCCGTCACCGTCGAGGTTAGACGTGTCCTCAGCCGTTCCTATCCCCACCCTAATCCCACAGTTTTCCCCCAACTGCAGCCCACCCTTTCCCGCCAATTTCTACTCAGCGTTCCCCCATATCAGCATGTCCTTAATTAACATCAATATTTGTTCCGTATATGACAAAAAATGTGGAAAAAGCGAGAGCATAGAGTGCGACAGGTGTCGAACGTCTCTTCATATCTCGTGCTCCAATCTCCAAAGGAAAGCAGTCATGGTGTTGCAATCATCGAATGGATCACTACTATATTTGCCCGTCATGCAAATCCACCGATGTTAATTGATTAAATAGCATAATATCTTCCTAAAACAGGAAATCTCCGAGTTAAAAGAATGTATTGCTGCTAATAAACTCCCTGCGAAAGAAGTTCTCGTCTGCGAGGTGATACGAGAAATCAGCGATCGTCTTTCAAGGGAAAACAATGTGAAACTTTTTAGTTTGGAGGAGAATATCGAATCCGTTGAGAACTCTACTGTTGCTAATGGCAATAATGTGATCTCTGATATTATAAAATCTGCAATTCCTGACTCTCCTCTGTCTATTCACTTTCGAAGCTATCGTCTGGACAAACATACCCCTGGAAGAAGCCGCCCAGTCAAAGTAGTTCTTCCATCGAGGCATGAGGCAGTCGGTGTCTTAAGAAGTGGAAAATCGATATGTCAGAAATTTAAAGTTAGCGTTTCATCGGACAAGACCAAAATCTTGAAGAAAGAACTCCATGAAAGACAAACCAAAGGTGAGACAGACCTAGTCATAAGACACAGTTTTGATGGCCCCTCCATTGCACATAAATCAAAAATTCTGAATAAGACAGGCACTGATATACCTTTTTACTATCAAAACGTAATTGGAATCCGTACTAAACTATTAAACTTGTCTTCAAAAGTGTCTATTAACTCATATGATAGCATATCTTGATAGAGACAAATCTATTCATGAAATCCATAACTCTGAATTAGGCTTAACTGATTATAGCGTACACAGGTGTGATTGTAACGTGTCTACTAGCAATAAATCCTCTGGATGTGGTGTGCTACTAGCAACACATAAAAAATATACGTGTTCATCTATCAGGTCGCAGGCTATACAGATTGAACACATCTTTGTAAAAATCTTCATGTGGTGTGTATATCCCTCTCTGCTCACCTGTTTCAGCGTATGAAACCCACCTGAATGAGATCGTGAGACTCCAAGAGATATACCCAAGTGCATTATTTTGTATATTTGGTGACTATAACCTACGTGAGTTAACAGACTACTGGAATCCAAATATAATCGCTACGGATAGACATGAAATATCCCAGCAGGGTAACCTTCTCATCGATATGATGCAATACCTGATCCTCACACAATATAATCTTGTGAAGAATAGCCATGGTGTCATTCTTGATTTAATTTTAGCCTCTACCAAAATGTATATTCTTCCAGCAGCCGATCATCTGCTGCCTTCAGAAACACATCACCCCCCAATTGAAGGGAGCATTTTAATTGATGACATCCTTGACACACTTTCATTTTATTATTTTTATATCGACTTTTACAAAGCTGACTTTATATCTATAGCAATTATCTCTCGGCAATAAACTGGTATATCATGGATATGTTAGATTTTGACTCAGGTGTTAATTTCTTTTATTCTGAATTATATCTTGCTTTACAAATGTTTGCCCCTTTAAAACGAATAAGAAAGGACAATTTCCAGTGTGGTTTTCATCTGATCTTAAAAAATTAATCATAAAGAAAAAACGTGCTCATCTGAATTACAAAAACTCTCTTCATAGCCATGACTATGCCACATTCAAATTATTGAGATCACAATGTAAAACCTTGTCGAAGCAATGTCATCGTAGTTATTATATGATATCGAACAGCAAGTTAAATCTAATCTGAAACCTTTCTGGAGGTATATTAACTCCAAAAGACAAGATAGCAAAATACCTAATTGTATGCATTATAAAGACCAAATTTCATATAAATCTCACGACACGTCTAAATTATTTTCTGACTTCTTTTCATCAGTTTTCGTGGACAATAGTGAATCTTATAAAGTACAAACATGGAAGTAACTAAAGAGGTTGATATCACTAAAATTGAAATAAACACCTCAGATATTGAAACAAAGCTCCGGTCGATTGATACAAAAAGAAGTCCTGGTCCAGATAAGATCCATCCACTTCTTCTATATCATTGTTCATCCATCTTAAGACTACCATCCATCTTAAGCCTACCATCCACTTAATCATTTTTAGAAAATCTCTTGTTACAGGGATCTTCCCAGACCGATGGAAAGACAGTTATATTATTCCTATACAAAAAAATGGGAATAAACACGATGTAATCAATTACCGACCCATAGCAATTCAATCTGTGATCCCCAAAATCTTTGAATCTATTATTTTAACGAAACTGCAACCTCAATTTACCGAAATCATTATTCCTCAGCAACATGGCTTTGTAAAAGGGAGAACGACAACAACAAACTTGATTTCATACCTTAATTTTCTACATAAACAGTTCGATCAACATCATCAGACTGACTCAATTTATCTGGATATCTCCAAAGCTTTCGACAGAGTTAATCACTCCCTGTTATGTAGGAAATTGGAGCTTTTAGGAATACAGAACCCTATTTTGTCTTGGATAAAAAATTATATTACCTCTAGAAGGCTCTATGTTAAAATACTAGAAATATGGGATACTATTTCTCCTCCGTTCATTGCTACTAGTGGTGTCCCACAAGGCTCTCATTTAGGACCTCTTTTATTCTTGATATTTATCAACGATATTGGATTGGGGGTTAGATGAAGATACTCATTGTCTACTCTTTGCTGAAAACATCAAATTGTATAGAAGGGTAACAAACCTTGAAGACTGTTATGCACTACAAACGTCACTTGACATTATATCTACATGGTGTGATAACAATACAATGTTCTTTAATACTGATAAATGCAAATCTTGTCGTTTCATAATACCAAATACTTCATCGACGTTAGCTATAAAATTGGCAACAGAACTATCGAGAAACGAAATCAGATCAAGGATTTAGATGTTATTTTTGATAACAAACTAACCTTTAACGCCCACATAGATTACATAGTACGGAAATCAGATAGATCTCTAGGCTTTATAAGAAGACACCTTACCCCCTTTCATGATCTGCAGACATTGAAAATTCTTTATTGCTCCTTAGTCCGTCCCATATTGGAATACGCCTCCACAGCCTGGACCCCACACAATGAAAAATGCATCAATGTTATTGAAGGGGTTCAGAATCGCTCCTCAAGTTTTCTAAATTTAAACTGTGTGCCGATTACAGCCCTGGTGAAAATCCAATGAAACTGAGACTGGAATCACTTGCCTCTCGTCGAATCAAATGTGATCTAATCTTCTTGTATGACTTAATTTATTTCCACCTTGATTGCCCCGATATACTAGGAGAGCTGTCCTTTCGCGTTCCAGTTCATCGTACCAGAACCCCGATGAGTTTTACTTACTTACTTACTTACTTACTTACTTACTTACTTACTTTTCAAACCCGCTTATCCGTTAGGGTCGCGGGGGCAGCAGCCCTATGGAGGATCTCCAGCGATCGTGATCTTCCGCCATCAGGCGCATGTCCTCCCTGGTAATATCCAAGCGACTCGAACCCAGATTCTCCATGTAGTCTAGCCACCTGGTTCTAGGCCGACCCCTTGGTCTCTTACCCACCGGCTTGGAAAATAACAACTGCCTAGGAAGACTAGTTTGCGGCATCCGTATCACGTGACCATACCAGCGCAACTAAGATCTCTCAATGCGGAGAAGTAGCGGCTCAACACCTAAAGATTCCCTTATTGTGCTGCTGTACACTCTATCTAGTAGGGTAACACCTGCCACACCTCTCAGGAATCTCATTAACATTCAAAACTCCTGTATCTCAAATAACCTTACTTACCGTATTCCACTAAAAAGAACTAAAAGACTCGCCAATACTTACCTCACTAAGTTTGATATTTTTCATGAGAGTAAAGACAAGCTTAGAAAATTGGACTTCAATTCCTAAGATCTGTGATATTTTTATTTTCTTTTATTTGTATTTGTATTATTTACGATTTATTTTATTCTTGTCTATTTATATGCTAATGGGATTTTCTTCTCCCGTATAAATAAATAAATAAATCTCCACAGTCCTCTTCTGTCGTCTTTGTTTTCATTGTTTACCCGTTTCTATTCGTAATGGACAAATTTCTCATGTATCTCTCAGGCTATTATAAATTAAGGATATCCATGTCTAGTATAATGTAGGATGTTCTATTATTATTCTAAATTGTTACTCTAAATTAATAGGTTCCCTATACTTCTCAAAATATACAGGGTGATTCAGAATTCCTTGTACAAACTTCTAGGGGAATTCCAAATTGTACAAAACTCTGTGTACCGTTAAAATTTGATCGAATTCCATCGAATAGTTTCCAAGTTACGCATTCAAAATCGTAACACGTGGTCGTTAGTACTCCTCGCATATGACCACGGGTTACGATGTTGGAATTCGATAAAATTTTAATGGTACACACATTTTATGTACTACGTTGTTTTTACCAAAATTCATCATTCTAGATGTTACAGAACTTGAGTTATTAACTTGTTTATCTTGGTGGCAGCATTTTTATTTCTGTTCATATCTCAGTTATCGTTCAAATTCGGACCCACGTTTATATGAACTATTTTGCTTAGAGTCACCCATACTATCTCACCTAGAAGTTTGTACAATGAATTCTGAATAACCCTGTATACTTTATTACATTTGCATGAGGAGCGCTAATCTTTTGCTAAAGTAGGCGGTTGTAGGCAACCACATTAGCGATAATTACGTTGAGAACTTAGATATAAGCAGATTTTTAAGCCAACAAATGACAAATGAACTTTTTCCTTAAAACACAAATAAAGCCTGATCGCTTGCGTTTTTGGTGCTGTTTTGATGCTGGAATAAAATAATTTTGAATGATTAAAATATATCAATATTCGCAAATGTCTAGAAATACGTCAGCGAGAACATTTTAAATTCGTATTCCCTATTGAAGAAGAGAAGATTTGTGTTTCAATACATATCTTTGACTTCATCTAGCTTCAGATAAATTCTATCTCCTTTATAATTTATCTCATCCGGAAGTTGAAGCATGTTAATTTAATATTTTACCACCCCACCTTTAACCTATGAGTGTACTTTATTATAAACAAATTTATTAATGTTTATTACATTGACCAAGAAAAGCACTTTTCACCGTTCTTTCATCAAATAAACACTTCTGCAAAAAGAAAAAGATACTGTTATAAATTTAGTACTTACCCGTATTTCATGAAATTCAGTAGCAATTGTTGATAATGTTCTTTCATTTGTATTGAGGCATCATCGGTCAATGATTGAGAAAATATTCCAGAGAATAACATTACTAAATCTTCTGCATGACAGACACCTAACAATATTTTTCATTATTAAAAATACTGTTCGATAATTTGAATATAGACTGTAATAAACAAGTAACAAATAAGAAACGTTTACCATAATCGTCATCTTTATTATATAAAACCTTCGCAAGTGATACAGGATATTTATAATCGTATCTATATAAAAACGTTGGATGATCACCTTCTGACAATAATTTGACTGTCTGCAGAATTCCTTTTTCAAACATTCCATGTGTTATTATCTAGCATTTAATAAATAATCAAAAAATTTTTAGTACGGCAATGAATGACTAGAATGAAATTTTATAGTCTATAAAAATAAAACTTTATTGATCCTGATAAGTCAAAGCCATATTTAATTTTGACAAAATATTTGCTTTCTTTACAAGCAAACGCTACACACTTCTGGCCATTAGAACTGCTAAACTAGGCATCTGATCGACCCAAAATATATATGATTCATAGTTCATGGAAGGACGTATAAATGATTAGCAGCGCAGCACATTTGCAAATCATGTGCGCCAGCAGCGTACAGTATGAGGTGAAAATAGAGAGCTGCTTTTAAGTACGAACCTCTTATAATGGACACTCAATAGTGGACACCTCTAAACCGTTGTCAGAAATTTTGTAACCAAAAAAAGGTGACTTAGTTTGGAATCTGCAATCTGAAACATTGAATCATGATAACGTTTCTAGAAGCAACAAACAAATATTTTATACAGTAGATAAACCTTTTATTTATTTATTTATTCTGTAGAATCATGTGCATCGATAATACTGAATAAAGGGCTTATAATAACTGAAATATGAAATACAGGGTAGTTAGCCTATAAAATAAGTTCGCCTACTCAAAGCACTGTAGAGCCCAATCTAATGAACCGAATGTGATGCAAATTGAAATGTAGGCTATTCAGACCATAGGGGAGAGAATTCAGGAAAGAAAAAAATTAATGCAAATTTTCACCACCAGGTAAAAATGTAGCGCTGTGGAATGACAAATGGAAATTTTAAAGCTAGTTTTATTGTTTTAAACAAGCAGGCAGGGTTTTTGTTTGATTACACCATATGTTCAATATGTACGCCCCCCTGCATCAATGACATGATCAATTGTTGCATGAAGGGTTTCCCGGGGAATGTCTGAGACATGTCGTCTAATGCTGGCTTTCAGGTCAGGCACAGTCCGTACGCTTTATTGATAGAACCTCCAGAGATCACACGATCATCTCCAAAGTTGGCACGAAGCAGTTCCTTCACTTGTCGACCAATATGAGAAGGTGCTCAATCTTGCATGAAGGCAGTAGTTTCCAAGCATTGTCGTTCTCGCAAGGCAGGAATCACATGCTGTGCAAAAAGTTCATAATACCGTGCGCTTGTCACAGAACATCTTACAGGACCTCGTTGTGTCACTTCCTCAAAGAAAAAGGATCCTAGAATAAAATCAGCGGTGATTCCACACCATACAGTCACTTATTCAGAATGCAACGGCTTTTCATGCACAACAAGGGGGGAGCCAGGCACCCTATATGCGGCAGTTATGCGTGTTCACCGCTCCTTCTAGGGTGAAATGTGCTTCGTCTGACCATAGAATGTTCCACGACCACAGGTCATCAAAAATCATCCTCGCCAGAAAGCGATAAGCAAAGTCAGCGCGTTGAGTAGGATTCTGAGGTTTAAGCTGTTGTGCCAAATGAATCTTGTATGGGTACCAATGCAGAATGGACCCCAAGACTTTTCGCACCGTGGACCATGGGATGGACAATTCACGTGCTGTTGCTTGAGCACCCTGTCCACCATTGCAACAGCCACGTCCTCAACAACTTCGTCTGCTATCTTGCGCCGTCCTCTTCATGGTGCGACAGCCAAATCGCCAGTCGATTCAAAAATTCTTTATCATTTTTCGCAACCCATTATCTGACATGGGCCTTTTCGCAGTCCTTTTAGACGACGATATGTTCATAATGTAGCTGGACTGCTGCTATCATGCTGGTAAAACAACTTTACCAACAGTGCGCGTTCTTTCTTGCTTAAAACCATGATCTTTCGCGAAAGCTTTTCACTAAATATAATGTAATGAATGGATCAATCCATTCCATTCTGGGTATGTTGAGTTTTTAGTTTGCATAACTTTCTGCTAATAAGGCCGATATTGAGAACAAACATATGCTGTAATCCAACAAACCAAAACTGCAGCTAAGGAGATAAATAAGATCTCTCGTCAAGAAATGATGGATAGATGGGATCAAACCGCCGATCAAAAACATGCCAGACTCATGATTAAGAGATCTTCTCCTAGTCTAACATCTGGCATTTTACAATTTAATAGAAATAAATTACGGATCATCATTGGCTTTCTTACTGGTCATGATTTACTACGTAAACATCTACATAGAATGGGAATCCTTCGGGAAGAGCCACTATGTTCGAAATGTGGTTTGGCGGAAGAAACGGCCTACCACATTCTCTTCGTTTGTGTCGCTCTGGCACATTTTCGTCACTTCACGGTTGGTTCAATCTTTCTTGAAGATATTCACCTGGATCCCGTAGGTAGCTTGACTCGCTTTTTAAGTCTGTCTGGCTACCTTTAGGTATTCTAAGGGCTTTATTAGGGTTTGGCGCAATATTCCTTAGAGGAATAAGTGCCTTGGCTGTCAACTGCCCAGGCTGTTGACTGACAACCTGCTTATAAGATAAGATACAATCGGTTCATTAGATTAGGCTCGAGAGGGCTCTGAGGAGGCGACCTTATTTTATACGCTGTGGATACGGTCACAATAGTCGAAAAAAGGAAGTGACGCGATCAAGGACAGAGCATGCGCATCGCGCAGCGGATGGCAGTGATGAGCGAAACGGCTCTTTGGCAAGCGCGAATCGTTCAAAGGAGTAATTCGCGAACGATTTCGCATATATTTAAACGATTTACGAGCAGATAGTGAAATCAGACAACTCACGAAATACGCTCTCATTCCATGAATTGTACAAAGTCTTTTTAATGGCCGTGTGCAAAATAGAAACGAGGAGGGGTGGTGATGTTACCCGCCTTTTGATCGTCGCTATGCATCGATGGCCGCCTGTTTTAAATTGTGGACAAAGATTCTTTTCGTTTGACGAGCTACTGAAACTTCTCTGGGAATATGAAGAAAGCAATTCCATTCAACTTTGGATATGTCATTCCAGAACTATTGACGGCGCTCGAAAGCGTGGGAATACACGTTTTGTGAAAGAAGATCTACGTTACACAGAAATAATGTATAAGCCGAGCTCGTCTACCGGACAGAGGCCAAATCAGAGGTGAAACTTCATTATTAAGTACCGAAAGGTGCTTTATGCTTTGGCCTTGTCCGTCCGTCCGTCCGTCCGTCCGTCCGTCCGTCCGTCCGTCCGTAACTCGATTTTCTCAGAAAGTATGAAAGATTTTAAAAATCTATTTTCACCAATCGATAGATATGGGAAATGGCACGGACGAGTTCGAAGATGGTCGAAATCTGTACAGTGGCACGCGCTCTAATTGTACTATTGTGATACCCTCCCAAAATTTTTCCATGTTAAGATATAGTAAGTAACATATCAAACCACTCGTAACGACGAGCTATGAACGAATATAACGTTATTAAATAGTGTTTAGCCGATTGATAAATTTAGTGTGAAATCGGTACAATTGCATTGGAGAAAACGCGTAATAAGCATATAGGTTCGGCTCAGCGCGTGCTCTAAACGTTAATGAAATGGTGTGCGCGCAGGATGCACGAGATTGACGATTATTGAAAGGGCAGAACGGACTCTAAATCAAAAGAATTTTATTATTCGTAGGGAGCTTATTATTAAGTACCGAAAGGTGCTTTATGCTATCAGTGTGGGGAAACGTGTCTGTCTGTCTGTCTGTCCGTCTGTCTGTCTGTCTGTCTGTCTGTCTGTAACTCAAACTCCTCCGAGGTTTTGAAAGATTTTCAAAATCTGTTTTCGTCAGTCGATGAATATGGTTCATGGCACGAACCAGTTACAAATATTATCTAAATCGGTTCATTGGCACGTGCACAAATGGTACCTCTGATTTCCCGCCCAGCAATTTTCAATGGGAAGAAATATTGAGTAATATATCAAACAAATCGTAATGACGAGTTAGATGCGGTTATTCATTATTATTTTCGTCAGTCGATGAATATGGTACGCCATGAAAAAATCATAAATTTTATCTAAATCGGTTCATTAGCACGTCCACAAATGGCACCATCACGACCCCACCTAGCAATTTTCAATGGGCAGATATATAAGGTAATATGTCAAACAAATCTTAATGACGAGATACAAGCGAATAAAAATTACTATTTCGGCCAATAAATATGGTTCAGGAAATGAACCATTTTGAAAATTGTTGCAATCGAAAAATTGGCACGTGCACTAATGGTACCTTTATGACACCTTCAAAAATTTTCAATGATAAGATATGGCATGTAATATATCAAACAAATTGTGATGATGTATCATAAATGAATATCACGTAAAAGTAATGATAGTCCAAATTGGTTTCAAGGAACCTGGTTTAGTGGAACCATTCTGGTTTAGTGGAACCATTATGGTTCATTGGAACTTTCAATACCAAAATATGGCATGTAATATATCAAACGATTTGGAATGAGGTGTCATGAATGAATATAACGTAAAATTAATGATAGTCCAAATTGGTTTCGAGGAACCTGGTTTTAGTGGAACCATTCTGGTTTAGTGGAACCATTATGGTTCATTGGAACTTTCAATACCAAAATATGGCATGTAATATATCAAACGACTTGGAATGAGGTGTCATGAATGAATATAACGTAAAATTAATGATAGTCCAAATTGGTTTCAAGGAACCTGGTTTTGTGGTACCGTGATTGTTCATTGGAACTTTCAATGCTTAAATATGGCATGTAATATATCAAACAAATTGGGATGATGTATAATGAATGAATATAACGTAAAATTAATGATAGTCCAATTTGGTTTCACAGAACCTGGTTTAGTGGAACCATTATGGTTCATTGGAACTTGCAATGCTAAAATATGGCATGTTATATATCAAACGACTTGGAAGGAGGTGTCATGAAGGAATATAACGTAAAATTAATGATAGTCCAAATTGGTTTCCAGGAACCTGGTTTAGTGGAACTATTATGGGTCATTGGAACTTTCAATGCTAAAATATGTCATGTAATATATCAAACGACTTGGAATGATGTGTCATAAATGAATATAACGTAAAATTAACGATAGTTGAAATTCTTTCAAAGGTACGTGGTTTAATGGTATCATAATGGTCCATTAGAAATTTCCAATGTTAACATAGGGCCGTTTAAAAATATAGTTCCGCGAATGGTTTAGTTTAACCTTTCGGTACTTGGTTATGTCATTCCTTAATGGTTTATTTATTTATTACGATAACTTGAAAACGAATTAACTTTTTCACACTCTGTTTTCACCAATCCATTAATATGGGACGGAGCACGAATAAGTACGAACCTGAGATAGCCGGAATAGGTACGTGCTCTAATGGTTACATTACGATACCCCCTTAAAAATTTCCTCTAACCAAATATGGCATGTAATATATAAAATAAATCGTCACGACGTCTCATGAACGAATATATGAAAGTAACTAGTGATAGCACAAATTGGTGTAACAGCACGTGTACGTGTAAGGATGCATCATTAATGAATATAACGCGTAAATAATGATAGTAGTAATTGGTTTACCGGCACGTGCCTAATAGTACCATATGGTACCGAAGGAACTTTCAATGCTAAAATACGGCAAGTAATATATCAAATAACTCGTAACAACGAGCCATGAGTGAATATAACGAGTAAATAATGATAATGGGAAATGGTTAAGTAGCACGTGCCCTAATGTTACCATACGATACCATGTTACCATTGGAACTTTCAATGCTAAAATATGGCATGTAATATATCAAATAACTCGTAACAACATGCCATGAGTGAATATAACGAGTAAATAATGATAATGGGAAATGGTTAAATAGCACGTGCCCTAATCGTACTATATGGTACAAAATGGTACCATTGGAACTTTCAATGCTAAAATATGGCATGTAATATATCAAATAACTCGTAACAACGTGCCATGAGTGAATATAACGCGTAAATAATGATAGTGGGAATTGGTTTAGTAGCATGTGCCTAATAGTCCAAATGTTACCATATGGTATTGTTGGAACTTTCAATGTTAAGATATGGCATGTAATATATCAAACAACTCGTAATAACGTGTCATGAGTGAATATAACAAGTAAATAATGATAGTGGAAAATGGTTAAGTAGCACGTGCCCTAATGGTAACATATGATACCATATGTTACCGTTGGAGCTTTCTATGCTAAAATATGGCATGTAATATATCCAACAATTCGTAACGACTTTTCTTGAGTTAATATAACGACTAAATAATGATAGTGGGAAATGGTTAAGTAGCACGTGCTCTAATGGTACCAATTGATACCATATAATACCGTTGGAACTTTCAATGCTAACGCTGGAATTTTCAATGCAAAGATATGGCAATTAATATATCAAACAACTCGTAACAAAGTGTCATGAGTGAATATAACGAGTAATTAATGGTAGTCGGAATTGTTTAGTAGTACATGTTTGAATGTTGGTATATATATTGCCTTTGGCTTAATGGTATATAAAACTAAATACTGTGAGATATAATGCTAGATAATAGTAGTTAATCGCTTGCTTCAATAGTAGATGATTACTTAGAAACACTTTAGTAATTGAATATGAAAAGATGATAGATGGTTACACATAACGCTTCAGCAATTAAGGCTTACTTCGTTTAACATTATGTGGGAATATCTTACAAATTATAGAACTTTTATTTGTTCAAATATATAAAGAATAAGTTCACTCTTCGTTTAATCCTTCAGTTCTTCAAGTTAATTCTTTTAAATTCTGTTTATACATTTGTTTACTTAAATAGTAGTTTACAATTTTCATGTTTATATATTTTCTCTAAAGTGTGTTAAAATGTTGGTTAATCTATATATATCTATGTATGATGCTATAATACGAAAATGTGCTCCCTTTATCTGCTTTGGCGGTAAAGTCATTTTTGTTAATTTATTTCGTTAATGACTTTATTGCTTTATTTATGTCATTATCTTTTCCTCTTTATTTGTTTTTGTTTTGTATGTATGATTATATTTAATATTTTTAAATAGGTTTTCCCGTCAATAAATAAATAAATAAATAAAATATTATATGTCGACTCTTCGAGCATTGTTTAAGCTAGCTTGGAACATTCGCCCGTTACGAAGGGATTGTTGTAGCACGCGCACACATCCTTAGCTTGCGCGCGTTCGTTAGCTCGCGTCTGCTTCATTAGCTTGCGGTCGTTCGATTCCAAACAATGAAAAATGATTTAGGAATACTTTCGAAAGTTATAAAAAGAAATTTAGTCATAATTATAAGCTGGTTGAAATTTATTCACAATTTATTCACAAGTACAAGGAAGAAAAGTGCGGAACAGAATAATATAAACGTCGCATCTATTTGCAAACAATAGAGCTGATAAGTATGATGTCACTTCCTGGCCAGTTGCCTAGCGATTCCAAACATTAGGTTTAACAATATGGTGTAAGGCCATAGAAAAGCATAGAGAAGTTAAACCTAAGTTTGGAATCACTAGGCAACCGGCCAGGAAGTGACGTCACCACTTACCAGCTCTATAGAAGCGAGTTGTGCGTTTTGTCGACGAATTCATAATGCAAGAAACGAATGAACGGATAGGAAAACGGATAGGAAAAGGAAAGGATAGGTAAATTGCATAGCTATCATTTCATAATGACGATTCACGAACGAATACAATTTAATATTTCACTCATTGTTGGCGCTAATTTGATGCACGGGGCTGGGGTAATGTAACTAAGCCCGAAATTGTCCCTACCGTAGAGGAGGCAACAATGTATGATTTTTCCTTGAGCATGCTGTCTCTCTAGGCGGTATTGATTGCACACGCCTCCATTACGACCAGTTTCGTCATTTCAATTATACACAAACTACAAATTAGAAGTTTTTCGGGTGGAATATATAAACGACGCAGTTCTTCAATGGCTTATATAGCAGTATTCATTTAGCCTTTCGGTACTTGATTATATCATTCATTAATGGTTTATTTAAAATGAATTACAAATTTGAGAAATTATACACAGATTTATCCAGGGCCACCGCCGGCATGGGTGAATCGCGCACCGGCGGCCGTGTTTACGGACGCACAGCGGCGATCAAAAAGCGTACCCCCACCCTCCTCGTATTAATTTTCGCACTCGGGCAGCCAAAAGACATAGTACAATTAATGAATTGACCAATAGGAACTTGCATATTTCGTGAATTGTGTGATTTCACTATGTGCGCGTAATTCGTTTACATATACATATACGCGAACGACTCCTTTGAACGATTCTTGCTTGCCAAAGTGCTGTTTCGCTGATCATTAATCATCCGTTTCGCGAAGCGCATGCTCTATCCTTCACCTCGTCACTTCCTTTTTTAGACCATCGTGAACGCTGACAAGCCACATGCGTGCGATAGCCGCAGAAATGACTCCGCTCTCTGATTCGTGGAGATCAAGGTCTTTTATAGACCTTGGTGGAGATATACGTCGCTGCTCCCTCCTTTGGTGGAAAATACAGGCGAAGATCTGCAGGAACTGAAGCTGTAAACTCGATCAACGAGATGTTGACATCTAAATAATGCCGTATTAAATAAATAAATTAATTAATAAATAAAATTAAATACCGTATTACACTGAATAGGAAAGCCCACGGCCTACGAGATAGTAAAATATCTCGTACACAGTGGGCGTCCTTTCCTTTTTTCGAATCCAAGTTTATAAAAATAAACTTCTATGCTTTCCGAAAAATAATTTTCTAAATACATTTTTATACAATTTTTATAATATTTAAATTTATAAGTGTTAAAAAAATAAAAGATTTTTATTAGCATTTTCATTTTTCGAATAGGCATGGATTAAATAACATTAAAAGTATCTGGATTAAAAGATTTAGCATAAGCTTGAGACATGTGTTTATGATTCCCGAAAAGTAAAAATTTTTAAATAAAATTTTATGTATATGCTTATAATTTTTTTTATAATTATAAGAAGTGTTAAAAATAAAATACCTTTATTTGAAATACACATAGATTAAATAGCAGATTAAATAAATTTAAAAGATTCAGCATAAGTTTGAAAAAAAATGTTAAAGTTTTCCTTTCAAAATTAGAGATTAAAAATGAAAGTGTTTGAGATGGAAGGTTGAAAGATAAATTTGACTGTTTGGATTGGCGGAGAAAAATTAATGAAATTAATTGTTTGCTTGAACATTTCTTTCTTCAAAAATTTCCATTAATTTAATGTAAAAAATAATTAAATAAAATAATAAATAATAAAATAATAATGATCATCTAGATCCCAAAAATTGTGGACTGAAAAGTGACTTTTTATCATCATTATTAAGTACCGAAAGGTGCTTTATGCTATCAGTGTGGGGAAACGTGTCTGTCCGTCCGTCCGTCCGTCTGTCTGTCTGTCTGTCTGTCCGTCTGTCTGTCTGTAACTCAAACTCCTCCG
>JAHWFO010086720.1:688286-737876 GCA_023313115.1 Rhysida immarginata
TTTTTTATTTTTATTTAATAACTATTATTTATTGTATTCCAGGGTTTTTGTGTCTCGTCCTTTTCTCTTATAAATATCCGTTCACCCAAATAGCAAATTTTCGTTATATTCAAGTTTAATGATGAGTGATAATTAACTTCGCTAAAATAAGATGAAAATAACATGGACGTTTTATTTCAAGTTTTGCCTCCACATTTCACAGACAGTTTAACCTTGTTATATTGAATTGTATTTTATTAAAAAGAACTAGATTCAACAAAAAATTATATTTTCCGATCGTTTGAGAATTGCACAATGTAACATTTCTATAACATTCGGTAAATTTATTATATAAACGTACTTGCTTCTTATTACTTCTTCGGATATTTTAACGATTTTTTTTAACCTCTAAGGAGCATAGATTGAAGGATCATGAAATTTAGGATCATTCAACGGAAATTTCATTAAAAATTTAATTTAAATTGCATTTTCCACATGCACATCAATGGTATCTATCGCTGCGTTTGGGCCAACAATGGCTGACAAACTCACGTGACAGCCGTTCTACCAATCAGCAGCCGCGGGCGGCGCGGAAAAGGTTTGCCGTACTTTCCTAATCTAGAGCTTTAGGAGATACTAGAGTGCCTTTATATATATGGTTATAAAGGCACTCTAGGAGATACTACGTCGCTGCTCCCTCCTTTGGTGGAAAACACAGGCGAAGACCTGCAGGAACTGAAGCTGTAAATTCGATCAGCGAGATGTTTACATCTAAATAATGCCGTATTAAATAAATAAATTAACTAATAAATAAAATTAAATACCGTATTACACTGAATAGGAAAGCCCACGGCCTACGAGATAGTAAAATATCTTGTACACAGTGGGCGTCCTTCCTTTTTTCGAATCCAAGTTTATAAAAATAAACTTGTATGCTTTCCTATATATAATTTTCTAATTTCGATGTTATCCTCTCGCTGTTCGACTTTAATTTATAATTGTTAAAAAAATAAATT
The DNA here is from genome assembly GCA_023313115.1 of Rhysida immarginata. Classification (NCBI taxonomy): domain Eukaryota; kingdom Metazoa; phylum Arthropoda; class Chilopoda; order Scolopendromorpha; family Scolopendridae; genus Rhysida; species Rhysida immarginata. The sequence continues at coordinate 689,282 of JAHWFO010086720.1, forward strand.
TTTATTAGCATTTTCATTTTTCGAATAAGCATGGATTAAATAACATTAAAAGTATCTAGATTAAAAGATTTAGCATAAGCTTGAGACATGTGTTTATGATTCCCGAAAAGTAAATTTTTAAATAAAATTTTATGTATATGCTTATAATTTTTTATAGTTATAAGAAGTGTTAAAAATAAAATACCTTTATTTGAAATACACATAAATTAAATAGCAGATTAAATTAATTTAAAAGATTCAGCAAAAGTTTGAAAAACAAATGTTAAAGTTTTTTCCTTTCAAAATTAGAGATTAAAACTTTAAAAAATTAAAGAGATTAAAAAAGGGGAAGAGGGACCTCTAATCCACAAGGACATTAGAAGTTCCCCCTTTTTGGTTATTCCATTCCACAGTTTTTGCTTAATTTTTGATTAAAAACTTTGTTAATACAATTCGGAAATTAAATTATATACATAATATAAACAATAATTTTCTGCGGACACAAAAAACATTAACGGATAAACGAGATTAGGCTGTAGTTAGGTTATATTCATAAATATTTACTATGGTCACTTCCAGTATGAAAATTTTCATAGTCTTTCTTGGGAGTTTTAACGTGTCAATTATAAACTCTTTCTCTGCTTTTGTAGGCCTACGTAAAGATAAAAGCTTTGATTTTTGTGTTGATCAGAGAAAGAGCTTATAATGTTAAAAACTCTCAAGAAAGACCATGAAAATATTCATACTGGAAGTGACCATTTGTATCAACAAAGTTTTTAATCTCTAATTTTGAAAGGAAAACACTTTAACATTTTATTTATAAGTTGCTTTCAAATTTATTTAATCTGTTATTTAATCTATGTTTATTTCAAATAAAGATATTTTATTTTTAACACTTCTTATAAATATAAAAAATTATAAACATATACATAAAAATTTATTTAAAAATTTACTTTTCGGGAATCATAAACACATGTCTCAAGCTTAAGACGTGTCTAAATCTTTAAATTCAGATACTTTTTATGTTATTTAATCCATGCCTATCCCAAAAATGAAAATGCTAATAAAAATCTTTTATTTTCTTAACACTTATAAATTTAAATATTATAAAAATTGCATAAAAATGTATTAGAAAATTACTTCTCGGAAAGCATAGAAGTTTATTTTTATAAATTTGACTTCGAAAAAAGGAATGGAAGCCCACGGCCTACGAGATATTTTACTAACTACGTGGGCTTTTGTGTTCTGTGTAATACGGTAGTTAATTATATTTATTAATAGATTTATTTATTTAATGCGGTATTATTTAAATTGATTTATTTAAAGTCTCTACATCTCGCCGATCGAGTTTACAGCTTCAGTGATGCGTTCCTGCTGATCATCGCCATGGGAAGCCAAATCGACTTTTATTTTCCACCAAAGAATGGAGCAGCGACGTAGTATCTCCTAAAGTTCTATATATACAAGTATGGACAACTAACGCCATTTTTGGCCTTTTCGTAGGTTCACTCACTACAGACTGCTTATTAAAATTCAAAAATTTTTTATGTAATTTATGTATACTTACGATGAGCGTTAAATTGCATAAAAAACGAGTGATTTTCGAGATTTTTAATAAGCAGTTGAACCTACGAAAAGGCCAAAAATGGCTTCAGTTGTCCATACTTGTATACACAGGGTGTCTCAGAATTCACTGTACAAACTTCTTGGGGAGTTATTATGGGTGATTCTAAACAAAAAAAGTTCATATGAACATGGGTCCGAATTTGAACGATAACTGAGATATGAACAGAAATAAAAATGCCGCCACCAAGATCAATAAGTTAATAACTCAGGTTCTGTAAACCCTAGATTAATGAAATTTGGGGGAATAACAGGGTACATAAGACTGTGTATACCGTTAAAATTTGATTGAATTCCAACGAGAAGTTTCCGAGTTACACAGTCAAAATTATAACAAGTGCTAGTTAGTAGTCTTATGTACCCTGTTATTCCCCCAAATTTCATTAATCTAGGCTTTACAGAACCTGAATTATTAACTTGTTGATCTTGGTGGTGGCATTTTTATTTCTGTTCATATCTCAGTTATCGTTCAAATTCGGACCCATGTTATATGAACTTTTTTGCTTAGAATCACCCATACTAACTTCCCTAGAAGTTTGTACAATGAATTCTGAGACACCTGTATAGAGCTTTAGTATCTCCACCAATCAGAGAGATCGGCCTCGGTGGCTCAGGGGTTGCGTGATCGCCTCTGATGCCCGAGGACGCGGGTTCGACCCCGGCCGAGGACGACAAGGATTTTTTCAGGGGGAAAATCTTGAGATCACGCACTTCCTTCGGAAGGGAAATAAAGCCGTTGGTCCCGTGTAGTTGCTTGCCGGCTGCACGTTATAGAACCCTTGCGAGGCAAAATTTGCGGCCCCTATAACGCCGTCCTGAAATGACCATGGCAGTTGAAAAGGACGTTAATACCAAACAAACCAAACCAACTAATCAGAGAGCGGAGTCATTTTTGCGGCTAGTCGCATGTGACAAGCCACGGCGCCGTGACCGTATCCACAGCAAAATATTTTATATCCACCCTGTAGAATAGGAGAAATAGATTATATAGTATTAATAATTAAATTAAGAAATTCTAATTTATATAAAGTGTATTGATGAAAGTAAATAAAATAAAGTAAAACACAGTGCTGTTGATTATACAGTTCACCAAATTGTAGTCCAAACAAGGTTGATGCATTTTCTTCGTACAGTTATAATAAGAAAAGAAGATCTTGAAGAACAACCGGTTTGAGATTAAAATTGTGATGGGTTTAGACTTTTTCAAGAAATTTTTGAAGAAAGAAATATTCATATAAAATTAAAAAGTCCAATAATGTTTTCTAGTCTAACAAGTTGGAAATTTTAAAAAACATAAGTATGGAATTAGATTTTTAAAAATGAACAACTGCTACGCGTCCGCTGGCAGAAATAACCGAATTGTTTAAGTTCCTGATCTTTAATATCTATCTAAGGGTGTCCGATATAAAAGATCCCAGTTATAAAGAAAACTTGGTTAATTAACCTAGATAAAAAAGATTAGGGAAAAATATCTTAGATAGTGATGTCATAACTGAGACAAATTACTCATAACTATTTTCAACTTCGTTTAAAATGGCGGTAGTTTTCCTCGTTTCACTCACAGACAAAAATTTTGCTGGGACCCTATTTTGTTGTATGTTTAGAAATAAATATAGAAAAATTTCTATAGAAAAAAATCATAAATTCATCGCCGGGCCTCTTGAATATTATGAGCCGAAGACAGTTATCTTTTGAAAACATGTTTCATTGTCATTGAAAACATCGTAGGCCGCGACCAATGATTTGAATAAAAGCACATGATGTTCTTTTATTCACGTTATTGGCCGCGACCGACGGCCCATTTCGCCACAAAATGGACGATATGACGAGCTGATGCGAGAACATGAAAAACAACGTCATAATAAACTAGTTCTTTTCCACTGCAGTGGAGTTTTGAGATGGAATGGTGAAAGATAAATTTGACTGTTTGGATTGGCGGAGAAAAATTAATGAAATTAATTGTTTGCTTGAACATTTCTTTCTTCAAAAATTTCCATTAATTTAATGTAAAAAATAATTAAATAAAATAATAAATAATAAAATAATAATGATCATCTAGATCCCAAAAATTGTGGTCTGCAAAGTGACTTTTTATCATCATTATTATCTTATTTTTATTATTTTATTTAATTAATTTTTATATTAAATTAATGAAAGTTATTTGATTATACCTCATATTCATTCAAGTATAATCTATAAATACTCCAAAGTGAAATGAAAATTTTCTCAATTTAATTATTAAAATTATAAAATAGTTAATGTTAGCGAAAAAATCTTTATACCTTGCCAATTATCTTTTGAACTACATTCTCTTCATAAGTTTTTAATGTTGAAAAATATTTCTCTCGAATACGTTTAACTAAGTCTTCAACGTTTGGACGATGATCAACAGATATTTTAATTGAAGCCACAAGTTCTTCTTCTGTGAAATCATTTGGTGAATTTTGTCTTCCTGAAATTTGAAGAAAGAGTCTCTAAAATTATGGAAACATTTCCTTAGCCGTTTTAAATGTTAAAAAATCATACTGAATGGATTTAAATATACGAGAGGCGTTCATTAAGTAACTAAAGAACTTGGGAACACTTTGAAAATTACAATAAAACAAACCCTTGAATGAGAGGGGGAAAATGTTGTAAATGTACAGAATCCTCTTTTATCACATCTTCTCTTTGGAAATCTATGTTTTTATGCAAAGCCAGAATCTGTATGCTCCAGCTATACTACTCTCCAGGTCTGTCAATCCCGACCCCCTTCAGAATGACATCCGGTTTGCTCAACGACTGAAAATGTTTTTATCCACTGCCTTTTCTCTTTAGACATTTACTAGCGCCTTTGAATGGTTGTGATGGTTTTATATAGTATTTCACCAAAAGAAACCCTGTGAGGCACATTATTCCCACACCCCCATTTTGAAAGATGTGTCTCTGCAACCTAGCCGAAGACGATGACACTATGAGATTTTGGAGTGAAAGTTAAAAGCAGTTGTACATAAAATGTTTTAGGTTTCCAATAAAACTCTTCGAGAAAATACGCCTTGTGTTATTTATTGAATCCCCTCGTACAATAGGGGTCATTATCAAATTTTAGGGGCATAGATGCGAGTGCTTATGTGGGTGGGCGACAAAACGAGACCTCAACCGGCTTAGTATCATAGAAAACATTTAAAAATTTACGTAAAACATTCTGTATAACAAATTTATAAAAAAATAAACATGTTCTACATGAGCGTAATCAAACATTCGTGTGTGTGCTAAACATCTTAGTGCTAAACTGAGTACGTGCTAAACTGTGTGCAAAACATAGTGAGAGGTCTACTGTTTTAGTTCTGTTATCTCATAGTCGGAATCTATAAAATATTTAAACTTTAAGGTAAATTACCAACTTCAGATTACAAAAAAGACACTGTTTATTCTGAAATAGTTAGTATAAATACTATAGTTATGAATTTGATGTAGATCATATTTTATGAAATGCCGTAAATTTGAATTTATTTGTATATTCTGAAATACTGTAGTGTATCGAAACTATATTACATGGTGTTTCAAAAATGCCTTTACAAACTTTTAGGGGAGGCAGTATGGGTGATTCTAAGCATAAAAAGTTCATTTAAACATGGGTCCGAATTTGAACGCTAACTGTGATATGAACAGAAATAAAATTGACGCCACCAACATCAACAGGTTAATAACTCAGGTTCTCTAACGCCTAGGATAATGAATTTTGTAGGAATAATATGGTACATAAAACTCTGTAAACCGTTAAAATTTAATCGTATTCCAATAAGTAGTTCCGAGTTACGCATTCAAAATCGTAACAGTGCTCACATGCGAGCACTAACCAGCACGTGTTCCCTAATTTTAATAGTCAAATTCGATCTAAGTGGTTTAAGACAATTTGATTTTATTGTGAGAAACTACGAATAATGAGTGAAATTAATTTTCTTATTTTTGACGAGAGTGATGCGAAAGACAGGCCGGAGATGCGAAAGGGAGAATGCATGAGGGGAGGCGTGAGACTTCGTGAAGCGGTTTTTAGAGAAAGCTGGGATGGAGTAGTTGGGAGGGACTCGGGAGCGCCAAGCCCGGCGTCTCCTTGAGAGCGATGGCAAGGAGGGGAGTGAACTGCCAGATTGTCGTATGGTGATCATACAACGCTTCTTCTTCCATCCCCTTTTCTAATTACTAGTAGGAAGAGTAGTCTCACGAGAAAATTTGAATGGAAAAACCCTTTGAAAGGTGGCACTCTGATCGACCACATATTCGGACCAATTGCATCAGCCTGCACCCGCAAATTCTAAAATTCTAAAGAAAATTCGTCGGATTCGTTATGTTTTCTTGAACATTTACTTCTGTAAATTTATATTAATTTTGTGATTGAAGAAGAGATCCCCATCATGTAAAAGTTTTGAATCTGTGAGGATTGACTGAGAGCGAGACTCATGTATGAGTTATCAACATTGCTGTAGTTTTCCCGTTGGCATATTGGCATTGGATTGTGAAGACAGCGAACCTCTAAGCTTTGGCATGCATATTACAGGAACCCTACGAGATGTGCATCGGTGAAGATAACTGACGAAGGGGAGTAAATCTGTCGAATTTGATGACGACAGTTTGAACGAATTAATAGACTCATTCATCGATTGATCTGGATTCTCCCAGTGTACGACGTTGATCTTCATGTGAGTGCCAGTGATTTAAGGAAAGTGTTGTGTATGGCCTGTTTAGTGTGTTTGTGTTAAAAAATTGAAATCTTGCCTTTAATTGGAATTAGCAGTTGGACGAGCAAGTGTAAGTAAAACTTTTTGAAACATTCTGATATATAGGAGGGAGAAGTGAAATATATGATGATAAAGAAATAATTTGTGGTAGTAAAGAGAAAGATAGACGTACATGTACACGGTGTTTATGAATTCTGTTGCCAGACTTGCAGAGATGGTTGGGAAGGTCAAAACTAACAACTATTCCGAATACCATTTTTCCCACAAAAAAGTTGTAAACGAGTTAAAAAGGTGTAAAGATCCCGACCAACTTCTGTGAATGCTGCACTGCAGCCGCAGAGCTGCATGGAAAACAGGAAATTAGCAACGAAAGCACTAATTGGTGAATCATGACATGCAGCTCCGGACAATTTATTTGTTCAAATGCAGAAACGGTTATTACAATGTTACATTGAACAATTACAGCAACTCTTCGAAGTGGCGACTCTGCGCTGTGATGCAGGCGTACATCATCGTTGCATGTTCTGTCGCACTTTCTCAAATACTTCTGGTCTTTGCTGAACCTCTCTGCAGGCGTCAAAGATTCTAGCTCTCAGATCGTCAACACTGGCTACTGGAGTAACGTAAACCAGGCTTTTCAAATGAACCCATAAGAAAAAGTCCAGCGGTGTTAAATCCGATAATCTCGGTGGCCAGTTAATGGGGCCACGTCTACCTATCCAACGTTGCGGGAAGGTTTGATCGAGAAACTCACGCACGGCCCGGGTAAAATTTGCTGGTGCTCCATCGTGCTGTAACCACATCTGCCGTTTGACTTTCAAAGACACATCTTCCACCAGTCCAGGCAGATATCTTGAAGAAACGTGAGGTAATGCTCTCCATTCAGGTTTGGAGGTAGTACATGCGGTCCGATAATCTGGTCATATAGAATTCCAGGCCAAATGTTGACATAAAAGCGTTCCTGATGGCTGGAGATTTGTGTGGCATGAAGGTTATGTTTGACCCGACTATGGCTGTTGTGGCAATTGAACATGCCCTCCTTGGTGAATCGTGCTTTATCCGAAAATAATACAAGCGTGCCGAATGCAGGATTGTTAATAACAAAAAGAAGATTCCATTCAGAAAACTCCACGCGTAGTACTTAGTCTCCACGTCGCAAAGCCTGAACTTTTTGTTTGTGATAAGAATGTTGTCGGTGCTCATGTAGAATGTTCCATACAGTCGTGTGATTGACGCCCATATCATGTGCAACTGCACGGGTGCTTGTGGATGGGTTATCTACAAATCTTTGCAGCACGTCCTCTTCGACATGTCCTGTTCGCACAGTCCTTGGAGAACCAGCGTCATGCCTGCTGGGTTGAAATTGTCCCGTTTCCCGTAAGCGCCGGTACAAATATTGCACGACAAGGATGTCGTCTACGAGGGAATCTCTCGCGGTAGAGCCTTGCAGCTTCTCGTGCATTGCCATAAGCCTGGCCGTATAACAGATGCATGTCTGCCATCTCTCCATATGTGAACTCATTCATGTTGAGATCTTTGCAGATGTGGTGTTTCTGCTTGTACGTACTTCATGGACTCTGCCTGGTCACTCTCGATGAGGAATGTGATCACTGATTCACTAATAGGTGTTTCGTTGCTAATTTCCTGCTTTGTATGCAGCTCTGCGGGCGCCGTGCAGTGCAGCATTCACAGGGGTTGGTCAGGATCTTTACACCTTTTTAACTCGTTTACAACGTTTTTGTGCAAAAAATGGTATTCGGAATAGTTGTTAGTTTTGACCTTTCCTGCCACCTCTCCAAGTCTGACAATGGAATTCATAAACACCTTATATAACTCAGAGTGGTGGAAAGAACTATAATCTCTTTCTTGAAAAGGGAGTTTTATTAATAAAGGTGTAATCTTTGACATAATAAGATCTTTTTTTGAATTTCACTAGAATTAAGTATCATCATTTGCATAGTTTTAACTCTCTTACCATTTTCAATTAGTTCTGTCTTTTTTTCCATTTAGAATAAGCTTTATTTTATTTGTACCTATTTGTTTTTTTATATCTTGAATAAAGATTTATATTTATTTTGATTCTTGAACCCTGCTTACCTTTTTTTTTACTTTAAATAAGACACCTGCTGCCAACTTTTATTTCAAGAACCCAACTTTTCGCCCTTGATTAATTGATGAAAAGTAAGTAAAATTTTGAAGGAGCTAGCTGTGATTGGGCCATCTCAGAATAAACACCCCGGGGGGGGGGTTGTAATTAAGGCTTAGTTAAGGAAAGTCACAATGACGTCCATCGCATGTGGTGTATTATGGCAAGAAAAATTACACAATAAGAATTACGGATGATGCAATATTTAAAATTTTTCTTCATGCAATATACACTCGTTTTGTGATTTTAGATATGTTTGTACGTGCTGCGTTTGTGGTCCCACATTTGATTGTGAGCACAGATGCGAGTAAGGAGATGCAACTTAAGCATCTATTTATTCTGTGTTTACTCGACATTTGGAGAGACTCGATACTCGTGCTTATACGTATTTCATACTTCAGTTATTATAAGTCCTTATTCAGTGTTACCGATGTACATGATTCTCGTCCATTGATAAATAAATAAAAGGTTTATGCACTGTATAAAATATTTATTTGTTTGTTGTATCTAAAGACATCATCATGATTCAATCCTTCGGATTGCAAGATTCGAAATTAAGTCACCTTTTTTTTTTTTTTTTTTACATGGGCCCATTAAAAGAAGTCCAGAGGTGTTAAGTCTTGTGAGCGGGATGGCCATGTGACTGATTCCACCTCTTCGAATCCATTTATCTGGAACATCAAGTTAAACATTCACGTGCTGGCATTGAAAAATGTGGAAGTGCACCATCCTGCTGAAACCAAATTTTACAACCTAATCTTAATGGCATCTTTTCATAAACTCTTGCACAACATTATTTAGAAGAAGATCTCGATAATGCTTAAAGGGCAAATGACACCAAACCGGAAGTTGATTTCATATAGTTTGGAATACTTTCCTGATACTAAATATCAATTTTATTATTTTTTACTTTCATTCTTAATAAAAAAATCATAATTTAAAGGACACTTCCAATAATATAAATTCATTTTGAATTTTGCCCAAAACTCCCGCAATAGCGTTGCTTATGACGTGAGGTTTGGTAACCGAGGCCGAGGAGATTTACAGGGTCTATTAATCTCGTCGGCTTCGGCTTACCAAAGTTGACATCACAGGCAGCTAACGTTTTTGAATGGAGGGCCCCCATTTCGCTTATTTGTTGCCTCTTTCTTAAAAATTTTGTAACTTTTTTCCATAAAAGCTTATTGTTTTCTTTATTTTATGTTACATTCTATATAATTCTTTATTATTTCGATAGCGATATTTTGGTGTTATTTGCCCTTTAATTGTTATACATGCCACACCAAACATTTGTCCTCCAGATCTATTGGTGAGCAGTTTGTATTAACCGATGAGGATTTTCATTGGCCCCGTAATAGAGGTTATGTTTATCAACAAATTGTGACTCATCTGACTACAAAATCTTTTTTACGAACTGTGGGTCATCATCATTTTGACAAAGAAGCCAGTTATAGTCCTCTAAACGTATTTCATAGTCACGTGCATTAAGGCTTTGATGACAGTGCACATGAAATGGATGAAATTTATTATCATGAAGTACATTCCACACTGAATCTGAAGTGCAACTAATATCACCAGCAATTGAACGTATGCTTGTATGTGGATTAGCAGCAACTGCAGCAAGAACCACTGCGGCAGTGTCCTCATTTGTTGCTGTTTTTGATCGTGCCTGTCTTGCATATTGTTGAACAATACTTGTGTTCTGAAAACGTGCAACTATTTTTCCAAAGGCTTGACGTGAAGGATGGCAGCGATTTGGATATCTTTCAGCATACATTTGGGTTGCAAGTATAAAATTTTGTTGACTTGCACCATAACAAAATACTATGTTAACCATTTCATTTTGAGGGTACTCTGCCATGTTTTGAATGTTACTATTCAAACGCTGATCAGGACCAATGCTGTTTAACATGAAATCAAATGAAATACGTTTTAGTATCAGCAAAGCTGATGATTGAAAATTGTCGTCACAAAATTATTTTTTATTAGGTTGCAAAATCAAATCGTTTATTTTTTTTTTTTTTTACATTGTTGCAAACTCAAATCGGATAACTGATTTAGACTAATTTTAGATTGCTGTATTCCAATTTAGACTAATTTTTTCTATCTCTTACGTGTTTCATTATGCATTATATTTGACCTTGAAATTAAATGTGAGGGTCAAAATTAAGATCATTGTTAAAAAACCCACACTGATTTGATAGGAGATAATTTTTTCGAAATCTGGAAATTCCCATTAGTTATTGAGTAATTGAAACTGATAACGAACTTTTTGAACATCCTGTATATAAAATGAAAGCCATTTAACAAACCAACGTCAAATTTGCAGTGGATATTCTTTAATAAATGCGACACTGATTGAGTCTACAGTAAAAGTTCAAAGTGGCCCCCATTCTCCTCCTTTGTTAAGGCACATATTCTTGGAAACGCGTTGACTGCTTTTACTGCGGAACGTTATTGTAACACATTCGAACAATTTGTAGAGCAGTTAGGTGCTACTGAATGTAGACAAGGTTATTGTTTCTTTGTTAGTGAAATACTTGCCTGCATTCCAGCAATTTCCTTCATCTTTCGTCGAGCCAATCATTATAGGTATTTTGTTGTATTTCCCTTCTTTCAGAATATTAAGAGGGGAGTCGAGAATAAAATGGCCGTCTATTGTGGGTGCAAAAGCGAATGTGGCCAGTACTCCATATTCATTCTAAAATAAATTCAATAAATATAAAAACACAAATAAAAATCAGCATTCTAAATATAAATCAATGTAAATGCACAATAAATATTAACCTCTGAAATATAAAGCAGAAAGAAAGATTAGAAAAAATTTCTTTGATATTACTTTAAAAAAATTTTCTACAAATCCATAACAAAGAATTACAGAAATATTCAGTGGCTTGATTCATACAGAATAAGAATATATGGAGCAAAAATCGCGTGGGAGAAATTAATAATTTTTGCGTGGAGCAAAAATCGCGTGCGACAGGAAAATAATTTCCAAAAAACACCCCTCTGCTTGTTACTCGATCAATGGTTAACAGTACTAATTGCACTCTAAATTCATAAAGAATGCCACATGTATGATTGAGATTTTATTCTGCCGATATTTGGGTAGAAAATATAAAAAGTTACAACTGTATAAAGTAACATTAAAACGTTTAGGAACAATAATTCAATAAATCATTAAAAATGCCTTTATTAGCTCAACACAAGAAAAAATCGAAAATATATCGACAATAAACTTGTTTGGTTTGTTATTTTCGATTTTTTTATATGTTGAAGCTTTATAATAAAGTATTTTAAATGGTTGATAGAAAGTTTTTATTTATTAAAACAAATCTTTTTTCCCACACATAAATATACTCTCAAACGATTAGAATTCAGAAACTTTATAAATAAGCTCTAATTATAATTACAAAGTAGAAATAGGAGGAAAAAATTCCGCGACTGGACTCGAACGAGAGACCATGACTTTCCCGGTTCGAGTCCAAATCGTGGAATATTGCCTTCCCTTTTGTACTTTGTAATTATGATATTTTCAAGCTCTAATATACGTATATGAGTGTCATAAAGTATTCAAAATGATTACATAAAGTTGAGAATATCCTTAACGTATTCCGGTAAATGCAGCGTCTTCTAAAGAATCTACTGTTTCCGCCTGACGCCATTAGTCAAAAAACTTTGGACTGTGAAGTGCGTTACAGTGATAACACCTAATCGCATTATTCATATTATTAACATCGTTCTAAGATGATATTTAAAAAAATCAGGAAAATCGATAACCGAAAATGTAAATAACAAAATACGATGAAAAACACATATATTGCACAATTTAAGTAAGATGGGAAGTGTAGGACGTGAATAGTTGAATGAGTACATATAACAACGAAAAAGAATATTTGCAACGTTCAGTACACAGTTCAACCAAAATCATTAAGATTAGCCGTGGAGGGTATTATCGGTCTTCAAAGTAACTACAGTCTACGATATCACTGGCAGTAATTACTTAGAAATAGAAGGCACAACATAGATATCTATATATTTCCTATTTAGGAGGTTAACGGCCAGTAAATTATTACATTATTGGTTTCCTTGAGAGAGTCTCAGCCATCAAACCGGTTTTGACTTAGAAGAAATTAATTGAACGTTGAAAATAGGAAAACCATTTCTACAACCTAGGATCGAACCAGAACTATATAAATCCAAAAAGGCTCCAAAGATTTTACATTAATGTAGAAATTAATTATTTAGGCTTTAAAATTTGTTTAATGACTTACTATTTGTTCTGTTTTCTGGATCAGTTCTTTTGCTGATTTTAGCCGAAGACAGCTAACCAATTCTTCTGAATTTGCTGAAGGGCAGTTCACATCTGTTGCTAATTTTTTGGTCCAATAAATAGGATCTTTTTGGAGTGCCCATGGGCATATAGGGCTGCCACTCATAGAAAAAGCTTTACTAAACAAACCTGGAAAACGAATTTTTTATTATTATTTACTCATATCACCAACTCTTACAAAATAAATAAATAAATAAATAAGAGGGGGAGGCCGTGGCCTGGTGGGCTTTCACTGAAACACAACTTCAGTGAAGTTAAGCAACATCAGGCACGGCTAGTCACTGGATGGGCGACTGATCAGTGACTCAGGATCTTCACCCTCCCGGCTGCTGTGACCATCATACAGCAGTCGTTAATCAAGGTTCATCCAGAGACCCAACTCGTCGGCCTCAGGCCATACAGGCTCTCTAAAAAAAATAAACTTTAGACCTTCTTGTTTATATTATACACTTTTATTTAACTTCACTTGTTTGTGTGTTTGTGCGTATATTTTGTAATCAATATTTCGTTCACTTCCTAACTACATAATGCTCTATGTGATGGCCCCGGTTATAGACTATCGCCCTGCATCGCAGTTTCCATTGCAGAAGGCTCGGCGCAGCACCGGACCTGGAATCTTAGCCCACACCTCCTGACACACGTTCTAAAGACCTTCTACAGTGGTGGGGCGCCTGGAAGCAAGACCTCGTTTTAAGAAAACAAAGCCGCAGAAATCCATTGGTGAGGCATCCGGCGACTTCACAGGGACAGCACTAAAAGGTATGACACGTTTGGTGACTAAAATAAAATAAAAGGGACTAAAAGGCGTTGGAGAACCTCTCCCTGATGTGCCCTTCTCTCAATGCGTGTCCTCTTGCTTTATGACGCCGTTCTAATGCTAGGTTGTTGTGGATGATGCGCCAGACGGTGCCTTTGGATGTTCCTATGTGGCAGGCGATATTTCCCGAATATTGGGTCTCCTAGCTCCTCGTGTCCCTTTTCCCTCGTCAATCAACAATCAACACTATCGTCCTGATAGGAAAGGACTCCATCTTATCCTCTGGATAACTTAACTAGAAATGCTCCTTTGGGTTTGGGGGTTTTCTTTGGTGACTGCTGTCATGACACGTTTTATGGTAGCTGAGGCGCGATTGGGCTGCGCTCGCTTCCGGGTCAGTTTATTTGAAGTTTGGGCTTCAGGTGGGAATTCATTTTTGTGTAGTTGCTAATGGACAGCCCTCTTTTTTACATGCTTCCCACACACGACTTGCTAATGGACAGCCCTCTTTTTTTTTTACATGCTTCCACTATCATTGATTGACTGTACTTGGCATCGGAAAGTCAAATGATGTACCCTTGCCATAAATCCGCAATTTAAACGCCATGCTTGAATATAGTGAAATTCTGCTTATGTATTCATAGACTCAAACCGCAAGTGTACACGGAACAGGCAGATGAGTTTAACTGTCTTCTCACCCACAGAAATGGAAATGGCCCAAAGTCAACCGAGCTTAACTGGGGCAACCCTCCGTAAACAATCTAATGTCCCTGAGGATTATGTTGCGTATCAGGTTGTTAGGAAAAATTTTAAATGTGCTTATAATAAAGATTTTGCGGATTATTATCATTTGATAGAGAAGGACTTAAATTTGCAGGCTCGCCTGTTTTGGAATATTGCGAATGACTTACTTGGGAAAAGACGTTCTGCCAATTCATGGTCAAGTCGTTTTTCAGTCGAAGATATAGCATCTTACTTTGAGCAAACCAATGGGAACGATGATACTTTGACTTTATGCGATCAACGAGTCTCATCGTTTTGGGACCAGCTTCAGAGCAGACTTATCACCAATCATCACCACTGAAATCTCTACGTTAGCTAAACGGATTACTGCGTCCAAGATAATCCATCATAATAGTATACCACATTTTGTATTTCAGGGCTGTTTACCAGCAATTTTACAGCCTCTTGCAGTACTATTTAATGTTTCTCTGGCGACTGGTGTTTATCCGTACGACTGGAAGATCGTTAATATTGTTTCAGTTCCTAAATTGGCGCGGCCTCGTTTACCTAACAATTTTAGACCGATTACGATCCTCTACTATCCTGAAAAAATTTTGGAAACATATACTGCGAACCATCTTGCCTCTTTTGTTGATTCCAATTTACCGGACGAATCACATGCGTTTAGGAAGAGAAGATCAACCTCCACCAATTTGGCCCGTTTGTTGCATTATCTAGTTCCCCATATTGATCAAGGGCTGCAAGTAGGCATCCTATATTTGGACTTCAGCAAGGTCTTTGATAGCGTTAACATTCGGCTGTTGCTTCGCAAATTAGGTAAAGTCGGTCTAGCTGAAAATGTAAGAAATTGGTTTACGTCACTTCTCTGTGGGCGTAGTTTCAATATAAAGGATCCGAAGGGTTCCTATGCCACTGGTAGAATCCGTAGCGGAGTCCCTCAGGGTTCTCCTCTGGGCCCGGTGTTATTCAACATCTTCATCGCCGACATCGCGCTGAATTTTGCTGACTCGCGGATTAAGTACTTGCTATACGCAGATGATCTTAAATTGTACTCCGTCATTTATAGTTGGGAAGATTGTCATGGACTGTCTTTAGCGTTGGACTCTTTTGCTAGCTGTGCCGATACGAACGGGCTTTCATTAAATGTTCCGAAATCCTTTTGTTTAACGTACTCAAGGAAAGTCACAAATTATTATTATGACTATACTTTGAAGGCCCGTAAAATTCAGCGCCGACCGTCGATTAAGGATCTCGGAGTGGTTTTCAATTCAAAATTAAATTTTACTGGTCACCTTGATTCTTTGTTAGTGGAAACCAGCAGGCGCGTGGGTATTACCAAACGTCTAGCTGGTTTCTTTAAAAGACAAACCACGTTTCTAATTCTGTATAAGTCTTTTCGGCTATCTAAAATCCTGTATGCTCCTTGGATTTGATTTTCTTATAACACTCAGCTACTTGATCATTTGGAAGCGAACTGTAGAGCTTCTACCGCTTTCTTCTTTTTACAAATAAAATCTCCGACTCTGCCTCCCTGGCTCCGTTATTTAATTTGCAATCTATTCTTAATAAAATGCTTTTAAATATTTGCTAAAGATAATTAATGGGAACATTTGCGCTCCGCTTACTCTTGATCTTATCGATTTTCGTGTTCCGAATAGATCTCGCCAGCCTTTGGCTTTCTTGGGAGTGGAAAGGACGAACGCTATGAACCTTGACCCTGCCAACAAATTGGTAGATATTGTTAATAAGTTTTTTTCCTCATCTGGATATTTTTTTCTGAAAAACGTTGCTCCCTCTTTAGAACTAGTTAGTTCTTTTTTCTGGCGGATTATTTTTATTTTTTATTTTTTATTTTTCTTTTTCCTTTTTTCCCCTTTTTCTCTTGAATTTTTTTCCTTTTTTTCTGTCCTATGTAGTCTTGTTCTTACTCAATTTCTATTTTATTGTATTTTCATTTCGTTTTGGGCACTTGCCTGTTAGGGGACAACAAAGGGTTTAGCCTCCCAGCTATCTGGTAGTTCTATCCCTGTTGTTGTTACATTATTATTATCATTGAAAATTTTTTCCTTATATACCAATACGGCTTCTACTGAACATACAACTTCTATGAAGTTAGCAACATCAGGCGCGGCTAGTCACTGGATGGGCGTCCATCAGTGCCACACAATCTTCCCCCCCCCCCCCGGCTGCTGCGACCATCATACAGCAGTCGTCAATCCAGGTCCATCCAGGGATCCAACTCGTCGGCCTCTAGCCATACAGGTCCTAGCCAGACATATTGGATTCCATTAAATAAATAAAATAAAAATTATTACTTTAAATTTATTATTCGTAACTTAAATTAATTCTCGAACTTGCTCTGGTACTATTTTTTTTCCTTTCTTGTGACTCGGCTGTGCTTTGTTTTCTTTTCATTTATTATTTCTTTTTATATGTATTTTTCATTAACCCCGTTTTTGGGCTTTCACCTGACAGGGGGCTTTTCCCCTCGGTGTATCTGGTGGGTTATTCCTCGCTGTTGTTACAATTATTATTATTAAATTTTGCAATGTAAAATTGAAGTTGGTGTCTTTTAAATGCCATATTAAATGTTATACAAATTCTCTATTACCTTTGGATAGTGGTGATAAAACGAGGTACATTACGCTGGCACCACCGGCACTCTCTCCTATAATCGTCACTCGGTTTGGATCTCCGCCAAAGCGATCGATATTGTTTCGGACCCATCGCAAGGCTTCGATTTGGTCCAGAAGTCCATAATTACCAGGTGACACCTCATCATTTGTACTTAAAAAGCCTATTTTTATATATATAGAAAATGTTAACATGACAGAGAATAAAATGGAAAATTTTGAGTAGAATTACAAAATGAACATTCTCATCACCTAAAGACCCCACTCTATAATTTGGGGATACGACAACGAATTCATTTAATGGTAAACGCCGTGGGCCATATAGAAATGTACCTCCGCTGCCCAAAATGAACCCTCCCCCATGAATATGAAATAAAACATCTAATTTTACATCGTTATTATTTCTTGGAATCTGTAAATAAATAGTTAATACTATTTAAAAATATTAAAAATATTTCCTTAAAAATTCTTTTAAGCAAAACTCTACTTTTTGTTCAATATACTGTTCCACAGAGAAAATGCAACAACATGAAAAAATGCTTCAAATGAGACAAAACTTGGCACGCAGTTAGAGAACGCATTCAGAAATAAATGATATTAACTTCAAATAATTACACATACCCAGTGGCTGAATATATCGGAGGTTTAATAAGCAGTAAGCCATATTGAGCGGTACCTTCGTTTACGCGTCGTAACATTGAATCATTAAGTGGTCGAAAAAAGTCCTGGAATATTGTAGTTAATGTGATATAAATCGAAGTTCAGAATTCAACTTCATTTCGAATCATTGGGAGACCATAAATTCGACGTCCAATCATGCCCCACAGATTCTCAGTTAGACAGCGACTGTATTGGCTAGGGAATTATCGGTACACATTGCAAAACATAATTGTTGAGGTACGCTACGTTTATGGTGACATCGTCTTGCTGAAAAATAACATTTAATGACCAAATGCAACTGCCTGCAACATCCATCAAGATGTTGGTATCCAAGTGCCAGTTATAAGTATTAGAACAGACCGGCTCTTGTAAGTGATAGCACCTAAATTTTGACTCAACGTTGACGAACCTTATGGCGTTCAAACGTCGTAAGATCAATCCAACTGCCAAGTGGCCTCAGACTAGCAATTGGAGATCATCATTGTTAACAGGAGATTCGCCATAGTGCGATACCATTGCAAGCGTGTACTTCATACAGGGTGTCCTCAAAAAAATAAAAGCGACGATTTTTAAAATGGGATATTAGGAAAAGAGTAACAGATATTAGTTATTCTTGCAGAAGATTAATGTGTGAGGACAGGAATTTGTTTTGGTACGTGTTAGTTGTTTTACAGACGGATCTTTTCGGACTGCGCGAAATGACATTCTTAGCGGGCTGTATGTGTTGCTCCGTCATGGCCGACCGCGGATGTCAGTGAAGCCCGCCAATTCGGTCTTGCCTGTTCTAACTGGTCAACTTGTTCTTAAATCTGAGTGGCTCTCACTACTTCTGCTCCCATCGATGGTTGTGATAGCCATAAACATTTAAAAATAATTTTAAAATGCATATTTACAATATAATAAAGCTCTGAAGTTTGGCATCCCATCCGAATATAGTAAAACTGTTGTACGAGAAATTTACACGAACTGGTAACATAAATCCAGACTTACATCCAGTTAATATAACACCTTAAAAGCATTTTAAGAAAATACTTGAAAGTATATAGTAAGAGAATAATCAGGAGAAAACTGCACGGACGAAGGTCTCAATTAAAAATAAGCTTAATTCTTGACGATCAATGGACTACTTTGACGTCGAAGCCATCTAGTGAGAGCAGTTTTCCCAAATTACATTTTAACAGTGGGCAATAATGAATCGACCAACCTGTAATTTCAAATAACCATGCTATTACCGTTGTTCACCATATTGTTGAAACGAGGCAGGGAGTCGGGTAGTGACGCGGCAATAAACAACAATTATTAAAAATGCATTTATTTATATAATGGATTGTGGTCTTACAGTACAGCGTGTTTGGTAAAAAATTGATACAATTGCCTTCATCAGGGTACAATTGGTAAAAGAGGAAGCGGATGCTTACACACAGTTTGAGGATAATGCCTAGTGCAGGCCCGTAGCCAGGGGGGGGGGGGGGGGGGGGCGAGGGGAGTGAAATGATGCTATTAGAAGTCAAAACAGGGAACCTAAAATGGTAAAACAGTAGTAAACTATTTAAAGAATATAGTGGTTGCAGCAACGGCGAAATATACCTGGCAGTTGACCAATTGATTTTTTGTGTATTCTTCAGAAGTTGCTTTGAATATTTCTAGGATTTCAAGCACAGAATTTAGTCCTGGCTTTCTGGTCGAGTGTAGGATTTCGGCTTCATCTATAGCGTTTCCGATAACGTGTTTCTTGTCCAGTAGATGGGTTGCGAAATTTGACTTTAACGAATGATACTTAATGTTCTAGTGGTGAAATTTGTATAGCCTAAATTTAAAGCATATAAATAAATGCATTTTTTAAATAAATAATTTTTAACTTAATTATAAGCTAGAAGATTCATTACTGTAAGACCCTGAAGAAAACGGAAGTTTCGGATAGAGGTTATCCTTTGTCAAAGCAAAGCGTGAAAGTGATGACAAATGTCCTTTATCAAACTGCGGGGACATACAAAAAAACTGACTTTTCGGATAGATATTTTTTGTCAAAGCAAAAAATAAAGAACACTATTACTCTTTTATCTTTTGCTTTGACAAGGATAGTCTCTATCAGAAACGTTAGATTTTTTTCAGGGTCTTACCACTCAATCTTTGTCCATTTTTTTTTTCAAGGTTCTTGTGCCTCATCCTTCTTTTCTTCTACATCCGTCAGAATTTTGGTAGGGAAAACGCATATCTCACATTTTACTAATTAATTTTTTTTTAATTATAAAACTACAGTATTAAAAAACTTACTTGCGGTATGTAAACGTTCAGATACAAGCAATCTTCTTGTCCCGAATACTTTTGAGTAAATTCATTTATCTGGGGACATTCTGGACCTTCTTTCGTTGCGTCAAGAATTTCTTGCCATGGCCGTTTAGGAACAGGAGGCTGAAAATTAATATTTGAAATCACCGTAGTAAGTTTCTTTAATTGCATTATCTTTTTTTATATATTATTATTACACATGGTCTCTTCTGATATTATTCTTTAATTTTGAGAAATTTTATTTATTGTTTAATATTTTCATTCTCTTGAAATAACACTGAATTAATTATGTGTCAGAATAAAATTGAAATATAAAGCATGAATTTGAACTGGCGGGGGGGGGGGGCGAAACTGCAGGAGTTCCCACTACAAAACCAGTAAAAAAGATCATATAAGACTGGACGCACTCATGGACACGATGGACCATAGATTGCTGCACCTTAACATAGACCCCATGGCGGTTGCGGATGGCTTCACAGGCATCTACAATATGCTGATTTAGCATCTCCACATTTGCACTGGTTTTGCATACACGAGGATTAAGGGTCCCCACAGAAGTCCAGTAGATTGAGATCGGGACACCATGCAGAACTTGGCATCGGTCATGGTAAATACAGTGAGCGTCTCCAGAACACTATGCCGAACACTGAAAGATGCGAGAGCATCATCACCATGCATAAACTACATTCTTAAACTAATGAGCAGGGGCACATTCTCGATAAAGTCTGGAAGCGTATCCTTCGCAAGTTAGACGTACTGGTAGAAAGTATGGTCCGACAGGTTGTCACCTACAATAAGAGCCCATTCATTGATCTTGAACTGCTGCTGGTGTCGAACCATCACTTCTATATAAACGTCGATTGTAGAAATTAGTTACACAATGTAGCCTGGCTTTCTATTTTTGTAGTGGAAAACTCACAACCAAGCACTTCCGGTTATACACTGCTGGCAAAAAAATGCAACACCTAGAAAGAATGGTTCGATTTATTTGAAATTTTACACACTGGTATTGGTGGCATGCAAGAAATAACTCAAATTGCAAGACAATACGTCCAGAAGAACGTTTACGGGGTGGCTCCCATGCCCCTTCTAGAGACGAATGGTTCCGAAGAAATCTTCAGTTTGGCATCTGCATTGTACTGGAACAGTTGACTGTAAGTGTGGTCACAATTGCAACGCCTCGCATACGTTGCCGTGTTCCTGTGTAACAACTCACGGAGTTTGACAGAGGTCGGATTGTGGGACTTCGAGGGGCTGGATGGTCTCATCGGCGTATCGCGGTGCAGATCAGTCGTAATGTTTCTGTGATTGCTCGATGTTGTCAGCAGTGATTTACGGAAGAAACGTACTCACGTAGACCTGGTTCCGGACGCCCACGCACTACTGACCCACGAAAAGACCGTCGAATCGTACGAGAAGCTTTGAGCAACCCTACGGCTTTCACAGCAGAGATAAGGAACAGAGTGGCGCCAGCTTTGTCAAGACTGCGGCCATAGATCCCTCTAGCCAGATTCCTATTTCTGCAAGAACACCGTGCTGCGCGCTTGCAAAGAGCCGAGTGGAGAGCCGAATGGGGGTATGTGGTCTTTAATGATGAGAGCAGATTCTGCCTGTACACCAGTGACGAAGAGCATGTACGTGTGCGGCGAAGAGCAACAGAGCGCCATCTTCCACAGTGCACCCGTCTACGACATACAGGTCCAACCCCTGGCGTAATTGTGTGAAGTGCGATCAGTTAGGGTTTTGTGGATGGAACATTGAACAGCATTCCACCAGATTGTGGAACTTGTTCTTCTGCCCTTCTTGCATCAGGAGGGTAACATTTTTTCCAGCAGGATAACGCCCGTCCACACACATCCTTATTAGCTTGCAGGCCTTACGGCATTTGGCACTACTTCCCTGGACAACACGATCTCCAGACTTGTCGTCAATTAAGCTTGTGTGGGACATGACGGGACGTAACGTTCATCGTCGCTGCACACAAGGTGCAACAATTCCACATTTGCGCCAGCATGTTCAGGAGGCTTGGAACAACCGATCCTAAGACGACATCCAGCATCTTTATGACCGTGTGCATGCAAGAGTCGAGGCCTGCGTTCAAGCTCGCGGCGGTTATACGACCTACTATTGTTGTCTATTGGGGCATGGGAGCTACTCTCTACGTTCATCTGGACGTATTATCTTGTAGTTTGAATTCCCCAACTATTACTAAACAGTGACACAGGTCCTATGCCAGTCATTCATTGATTTAGATTGACAGAACGTCTTGCTTCCTGATTGGTCCATTCCTATACTTCCTTGTAATCATTTTTTATCATGAAAATGTACTTACTGTTTTAGTTGTCTGAATGTATACGCTGAAGAAAGCTGCGCGGCAGCCGAAATATACGTACGTGCAATAAATATCTTTTGGATTATTGGTCTCTACACGCCTCCATTTATGCTAATGTCAGGGCACTTAAAGCTTTAAGCTTTATTTATATTTCAGTTGTGGTATGTTGAAAGACACCTTCGTAATTGTTATGCAGTCTGTTGGTTCGAGGATTTCTAATTTTCCCTAACAGCACCTTTGATTTTTCCTTTGAATTGACAAAATGTCACGTGCCAAAATGATGCAAACGCGTATCTTCAGGAGAACGAGAACGATACGCGAAGAACTGAGATTGTCACGTGATCTGGGAGAAGTAGGAAGCAACGACGGCGAACGGAGGTAGGAGAAGTAGGCTCTTGTGTTTTCGCCAGAAAAGGGAGGAAAAGCTTCTTACCGAGTCATAAACTGGCGTTTGAACAAGAATATGCCTTCAACTCCTCGACAGCCACCAACGCCAACCCGTAGAACGAATCTGCTGGAAATCGTCTCGAGCGGCTGGCGACGGAGGCGGTTTCAAGAGTGTAAAGTTTCCGCTGAGTCTTTGTGGAAGGCGACGGAGTCGTAGGACGATACGATAGGAGATCAACGATATTAATAAGAATAATTCTTTAGCTAATAATAATAGATTAGCTAAGCTTTCTACGAGTGAGCCCAGCCGAGATGTAATTCTCCCAAAAAAAGGGAATCAGCTCGTTCATTCGGAATCTTCCACATCATCTGCTATCAGTAAACTCGAGGGGAAAGGCTCAGTCCTGTAAGATTAAATGTAATTTTATAACTCCATATTGAAACTCGAACTATTTATCATATGGTGTGCGTTATCTGCGAAGGGAACTAATCATTAACTCCAAGTTTCGTAGCAACTTTTCCAGAATTAGAGGGGCTTTAAAATGCAACGAAAGCTTGTGCGGAGTATTCCCATTTGCAGTGAATACGACGATTATGTGTGGAGGTTATTATTGACTTTGAATAAGAGGAAATTGGACTGTTATTTTTTTTTTTTTGCTGGACTGTAACCAAATAGTCTCATGCCATTGAGTTTCATGATATACATGTTTTAGGAGCCCCGCCTTAATTACGTATCTAGTTTTCCCGCACTGCTAATCGTTCCTCTTTCGTTTTTCTCATCTAGTGTGTTAACGACCGAGGAAGCCAGTGCGACTGTCATCTTCTCCACCGCTTATAATTGTTTCCCCACGTATTTGTCAATACCTACCCGATCTCGTCAATTAATCAATTTGTCAACATAGTTATTAGCCGCCAAAAAATTGTGTGCTAGTGAATTTTCGCCTAGCTGCCACCGTTCTAGTGCTTTTTCAATTCAGTGAGCGATTCGCCTTCGCATACAGTATCGTGCGGCCAGGCTACAGTGATTTATGTGTGTTGTGTGTATGCAGTGATACAAGTGTTTTGGTTGTACGCCGGTTAATTTAATACCACTACTCCTAGAGAATCTCCAAAAATTATTTTAGTGTTTTAAGTGCATTGTGGTCGAAAGGTGTTTCGTCGCTACACAGTGCGTTAAAGAATTTTCCGTCCGAAAGCCTCACACGAGTAATATTTTCTTAATTTGCGTGCCATCAAGGAGTTTGATCCGCCATCGTTAAAGCTCGACGGGTCCAGTCTTCCACGGTTACTCGTATTTAAGCTAGCTTTTCAATTTATTCCGTTTAAATTTAAGTATATCTGCTACGTTTAATAAATTCCATATTTTGCTTAAGTGTAGCATCCGTCTCTCTCTCTCTCTCTCTCTGTTCATCATTTTTGCACCTGACACCAAACTCGTAGAGCGTTCACCCGAGTGTAAAGCATTACGTAAAAGTTACCTGCTTTCGACACGTAAAGGAGTTCATTCACAGGACGCTTCACACGGACACGATATATTTCGTTTAAACGGAAAAAGATTTTTATTTCATATTTTTAGGATTTACACATGGGAATGAAGGAAATTAAAGATTAGGTTTCTCAAATGGTTTGTTATTTGAAGGGATTACGAAACGAATCTCTGCTCGAAGTTCTTCATAATCCGTTTGAGTTGGTCTTTTGGGTCGAGCATTTTCAATACAAGGATCGTCTAAAAAGTTCGGTGAATGGAAGCATAAAACAAAACATGGAAACAAAATACTTTTATGCACCTTCAAAGTAACATCCGTTGGGCACACTATACTTTGACATGGTTAATAAAGCTGATGGAATGAGTCGGAAGCCTCTTTTGGGAACGATCGAAGCACAGATGTCACACGTCGTCGGATGCCTAGTAAGTCTGCAAAGCGTGTGCCCTTTAGGACCCCTTGAGGCGAAGGAACAAAAAGAAATCTACAGAAGCTAGATCAAGCGAGTACGATGAATGTGCGATAACAGATACACGGCGTTGGGCTAAGCAGTTCCGTTAACGGATCGCAGTATGCGGGCGTGCGTTGTCATGCAACAGATTCTATTTTCCATTCCTGTACTTCCGTTCCGTACACATGGTCCAACACTGCATGCGTTTTTGTGTCCGTTTTTCCCAATTTGTAACAAAAACTTATGTCCGTTGCTCCATTTGACCAGAGACCATCAATAAGGAGACCTGACATTTGCAGCTTTTCCCATACAAACTTTGTAATATGCGCCCTCTGGATAAAACCAATGAAACAGTGGACCGCTCATGAATGACGTCGTATAATTCAGTCATAATTTACGTCAATATAGTATACTGCTTGCTCTTCAGAATCTTAAAATTTCTTTTCTGAGTTTCTTTAAAATTGTATTTTATTTACTTCATTTTCTTTGTTTTCATTTTATTTACTTAACAGGTGTTATTTATTTAATCCTTTATTTACTTTAATTTATTTTACATTACATTAATTCCTGTTAAAATTTAGGCTACAAAATGAAAAATTAAATTAGTCCATATAAAAAAACCCACTGACATTAAGTTCAAACATTTAATTAAGCATTAATAAACAAGTTAACACGTTTTAGAGTAAAAATTAAAAATAAAAAAATAGAGTAGACATGCAAAAAACAAGGCATTCGTTGCTTCATCATGAAACATTATTCATTATGGAATAAAAGCAATTTGAGTAAACTACAATCTAATGATTCATACATATAGATTCTAGTATCTTCTTAAAATACATTGACTGTTACGAACGATCATCAGATTCATGCATGAACAATAAATTCTTCATTCCTCGTCAGTTAACACAATTGCTCCTCGTCGCACCATTGCTCTGATATTTTAGTAAAACTGCAGATATTTTTTACTAAACGCTTACTGTAACGCTGCACATGACTTGTTCAGATAAAACTGGCGATGCTTCCATTAACGATTCAACGTTTCAGCCTCAAAAACCACTATATCTCCACCGTGCACTTCACTGTGGAATGCCCACTGCTTGACATGTCAGACACACGTTAACGAACTTAACGGTCGTTTCCAACTTTCATTTTCACTTCTATTGAAACTAATACGTCATCACCGGCAGCGCCATCTGGATAAAACTTATGGAACAGAATCTGCGCGTGAAAAATGCGCATTACACGTAAAATGAGCTAATGCCAGGTCTCCTTATTGATAGTCTCTGCATTTGACGTGAGTTTTCGCACACACGCTGTTCGACTGCCCGTAACAGACTTAATCTGCGTTTCTTGCGTTCCTTGCTATGTGCCGTCTCTCCATTGGTCTCTCCCTGTGCATGTGCGTGGCCACATTTTTACCTCAAGTTGCTTTTGAAATATCCATCCATTCACCGAACTTTTTAGACGCACCTTGTTGCCTATATGTTCCTAACGAAAAGTGGTACGCAGAGATACAAGCTTGTGCCTACTCGTGTTATATCTAAATTCCTTGAGCAGTATTTTCCTTATAATGCTTTCTCTCTTTGGAATTCGTTTCCCGATGACATGAAGAACCAAATTATGAATTGCACAATGAAGTCCTGCCCAAATTACAAAATTTTTCATCAAAAGTTATAGGGCGTGTGACCCTGTGATGATATTGTTTACATATTCCGTCTGGGGATGCAAATTTAATAATAATAATAATCATCATCATCATCAGCATCATCATCATCTCTACCTCCTTGAGCCGGCTAGGTGGCCGAGAGGGCTAGGGCGTAGGCTTTCTAGTACTCGAGTCCGCCTGGTCGTGGGTTCGAATCCCGCCGTGGGCATGGATGTTTGTGTTTGTCCCCGGCTGCGTACTGTTATAACTTGTGTAAAAGGCGCAAAATGACCTTAGTAGTCGACGCCAAATTTTCTAATAATAAACCATCTACCTCCTTGAGAAGTTTGGGCATGGAGTTCTGGGACATTCTGTATTTATAATTTTAAAAATTCACGTAATTGAATTACTTTATGTTTCCAATTAAAACTTCTCGGCTATAATGAGCGGGTTCTCGGATATTACGAGCAATTTTCCTACAGCAAATTCTGAATTCTATTTGCTGTAACCTACAATGTTACAAACGATTGCGAGTTCAACCCTGTGCCGAGGCAAATACACAAAATTTTTAAAACGATAAGTAGTCTACGAAATTTACGTGACATTAACATTAAATCTCTAAAATAAATGACATTGCAAATTTAGTTAACTTCTTTTTTTTTTTTAAACCACAATTGCATATTTGTTTTCATAAATATAAAATTTATATAATTAGTTATACAAAGTAGTTTAATAATTTGTACTTTTAATTATATAACTTATTAAAGTTATATAATTTGTACCTTTGATTATCGTCATAAGAAATTAGGTAAAAATCAGATAATTTTTCCTTAGATTAGATTCTTAATCATTGAAAAAAAGAGGATGTGAAGGTTTAGATATTTTTAGCCGGTAGATAATGATTATACGTTAAGTTGAGAAATAGAAACCTTTTATTTAACTGAATAAAATGACATTTATAATCAATGTTGATTTTAAAATGCAGTAATAAAACAGTTCGTTTAATTATGAAAACACTTTTGGCACTAAATAAAACTATTTTTATCCAGTCATCAAAAATTGCTTAGAAGAAAGCTATTTGTATAATTGTTGTATCATTACTTAAATACAAAATTATAATTCTGTATTTATATACGGTTTTATACTCTGAGCAAGTGATTTTTATATTATTATTTAGTTAATTAAAATAAGAAAATATTCAAATTGAGGATGCGATTTCATATATAAAGGAAAGAAGTGTAAGCATACAGTTTAGGCTACCTTAAAACGTAAATGGCCTAAGGGCGGCTCGGCGAAAGGCACTCCTCGGAATGAGTAGAAAGTGTTCCCGCTCTCGCCGGTTATTTGCTCTCCTCGGACCGATCCGTGATTCAGGTGGATAACAAGGTCATCGGCGGACTCTCCTAAAGGCACCCGTAAGGTTAAGACAATCATACAGAC
Source organism: Rhysida immarginata (assembly GCA_023313115.1). Taxonomy (NCBI): domain Eukaryota; kingdom Metazoa; phylum Arthropoda; class Chilopoda; order Scolopendromorpha; family Scolopendridae; genus Rhysida; species Rhysida immarginata. Next base: position 716,903 of record JAHWFO010086720.1, read on the forward strand.
CATTAAAAGGGCTACCATCCTCTCTAACTCCATTTTTTTTACTGAATAAAATTTTCTTCAGTTCCGTGATTGCATAATATACACGTCATCAATGTATCCAATATTTTTTGTTAAAAAAAAAGAATTACTTTTTTTATATTATTATATAACTGCATTTGTTTCAGCAGGACCAATTTCCTCCTCAGCCCCTTCCCCTGGGTATAGTCCAGATATTCTTATCAATTGAGCTATGATTAAAATTATTTTTCTCCTTATAACCTTCAGAGATGATTATTTTTCATGCGAGATGTTTCTGACGACAATTCTTGAAAAGATAATGGCCTTGACTGCTTATGATAATGTTTCAAATGTTATAAATCACTTGATTTTAAGTGTAAATGACGTCTAGCCTTAAGTAAATCTTAAGGCTAGCGCAAATGCCTGTAACTCCCCTATATGTCTCTGTTTCCCTTCACAAATGTGTTACGTGAAGTGTTATCTTCACTTAACAAAACATTATTATATTACATTGCTCGAAGAAACCAGCAAAACTCCAGGAAACGCAACTTGCTTCGGTCTCCCCCTCCACGGCAGGATCTCCCTGTTTTGTATTGACCTCTTGCATATATTTATAATGTATTACGTTTATTATTATTAACAATTTATAATTACAATTTATATTATAATGCTTATATAAATGTCTCTTCGTAATGTTTACATTCATTGGAAAAATGATATTTAAAATATATGTCTTTATTATAAAATATATAAAAATATCCGTGACAAATATATGTTTACTTTTAAAAAAGGATTACCGAATGTAGAATCATTCTACGATATATTTTAATAAATAAATAAATAAATTAAATATATAAATAATCATATACATATATAGAATTTTATTTAAAAATTTGAGAAGAATATGTATATTTATTCTTTGAAAGAAATGAAAAAACCTACTGATTTTATTTTAAATCTATACATATAAAATTCTCTTTATGTCTGTCTGTCTTTCTGTCTGTTGTAAAGTGCAAAAATATTTCGGCACGTTCAGCCAGATCAAGATATCTGAAATACAAAATAAGCCCTTAGAAAAGCCCCTTAAAAACCAAGAGAAGTATCAAGTGACTCTTTAAGTTTAATTACCCAAACCAGTAGTCTATTAAGGACACATTAAAAAGAAAAATTATATTCAATACTAGAGAACGGGCAAAGCCGCTTAAAAGATTAACCCCTTTTGTGATGGACCCGTAAATTAGTTAAGTTCCCCTATCTCTCTTTGTCTGGTAACAAGGCTTAAACAAAATAAATAAGTAGAAGTCTGTCCAATTAAAATTTATTTTATTACATGCACTGATAAAAATTGGTAAAACAACAGACAAGAAAATGACACTCGGGAACAATCAAGTCCAGCGAACATAAAGTGGATTTGCTACGACGCTAAATGATGTAAAGAGGCCACTTCCAAAAGGTTGGGGAAAACCGGACGTAGACAGGCAACGAGACTTCGATGCTGCGCTGAAAAACTAGTTTTTCCAAAAGAGTTGATAGCTGATCATCCGAGCAAGGGGTAAACCAAAGACGAAGTCAGTGCTAGATTTTAATTGGAATTAAATTAAAAAATAAATTATATAAAAACAACAATAAAATATTGATCAGGATTGTAGAAAGGTTAAGTCTTGCATAAAGTCATAAGAATTAGAATATAAAGGCGCAATGCCGGCAAACTCCGAGGTAATTTTATTACGACAGATAGTTCGTTATCCCCCTCCCTAAAAAGAGGTTGCATATGGTTAAGTGTGTAATGCCACACCTGTTAATGTGTTAATACATGTCCTATAGCATTACTGTATATTGCTTATTTTACTAATTTGTTATTGAACTCTTGATGAAATTTTACATGGTAATTCAGATGGACTCTGGGAAGGTTTTAGGCAGGCCATGATGGATACATTACGCTTTTTTACCCCTTTTTACCGCTGTCACTGTTTAGTTTACTCCGTTTGTTATTTGTTTGTTATCACGACTACTAAAGCACTATATAAAGAAAGTATGGACATTTCGTGCCAGGCAACCACTTTGATGCCTATTTCGATACGAAGATTGCCTCTTCTTTACATCAAATTCAAATATCAGAGGCATAATCATCTCTAACTTTTGTCAAAAAGGAATTGCTCAATCTGCAAGTGCTTTAACGAGTACGTCTTCGACTAATGACGTATATTAAAGATAGACTTCGAATCCTATTGTTAACAGCGCCACCAAATTGAAGCAAATTGAAGCCATGATAGTCTGGGCAGGAGTGAGCCGTGGAGTAGTTAGCTGTCTGGCTGATTTTTTTTTTGACGATTTTGGGCCCGAGAATAATTAATTCAAAACCATTCCTCAAAGTTGTTCTGGGTACAACTGTACAAACAGACATGTAAAAGGATCAGGAATCATTTTCCACAAGCATAAATAAAAAATACGTAACTGAAATGAAAATACGTAACTGAAAGATGATCGAAACAAAATTGAAATTGAAACCATGGTCGAAAAATGGTTTATAAAATATAATAAAATACTTAAAATGTAAAGTTAACGAAAAGATAAACTTATCACTCCGTGATCGGCTGTGAAAGAATTATTAATCAGTTACCTTCATGTTTAGCCATGTGTTTTGCATCATCTTCACCCACTTTCGGCCATGACGGTTCTGGGCGGCGGAGCTTCCCAATTTGCTTCAAGTTTTGCAGCTGGATTTGGAGTCTGTCTTTAATATACGTCATTGTTTTCGACCATAGATTTCGACCGTTTCCCCTTCGTTCATTCCAAGTTGTAAAGATGGAAAGCCAAATAGGAGGTGGGCACCCAGTTCAGAGATCGTGAATTTCTGTTATCCAAACCATCAGAAAGTTTGATGAACACGCAATAAGAAATAAAGAAGTTAAATAATTGATGAATAGGATTTTGGAGTGTAAAAATCCTCATATGAACATCCAATAATTACTCTTTAAAGAAATTAAACTGGAGCAAACTCCAAACATAGTGAGAGCATAGCTGTTCAAGTGTCTGCAATAGCCCAATTGGTAGAGGCGTCGACCATGATAGTCGAGGTTCCTGGTTCGAATCCAGGTCGCAGAAATTTTCCATCCATTTTTCTAATTGATATCATTTACCTGATGTTCGGAGTTTGCTCCAGTTTAATTTCTTTATTTCCCAGTAGTTAACCAATTGTTGGAATTGCAGAGTCTGCTTCTTAGTCGTTAGTTCGTTTACAGAACGTCATAACCCATTCGTAGTGAACGAGTGTTCATGAGGCAAGTCTATTATGCAGTAGGGGCCTCTCTCCTTTCTGCATTGATGAAATGATGATGAAAGGATGATAATGAAAAGGGACAAACGAAAACATCCATGCCCTCGGCGGGATTCGAACCCGCGACTCGCTGGTTTCGAAAGCGGCGAGACCTGAGCCTTAACGCTCTCGGCTACCGAGCCGGCAGAATTGCAGAGTACAGAGACACAAATGACCATGTACGTACATCCATCGCCACCCAAGAAGAGAATTTTGGAACTGTTGAATTTTTAGATAAACCAAAGAATTTTTAAAGTTCAGATCACACGACATAGAAGAACTGAAAAAACGTCAGACAAAATAATGTTTTTTTTTTCATTCTATTTCCTCCCACTTTCGAAGCCATGCACATTATTCTACAAATTTTTTCTCCGGCACTACGTTAAACTCGCTCAGCGAAACAGGATGTAAATGGACGACGTTTCACAAATTTAAGGATATGTAGAGGATGATGTGGTGAACATTTTTTATTAATAAACCCATAGTCCCAAACGAAAAGTGACGCAGCCACAGCTTGTTTGATGACCTGGTTTGTCAAGTATTGAACTAGGCACGTTTACTACGATGTCCCCTGCCATTGTTGTTGTTTATTGTAATTTATTGTTCCTTTTCCTTTATTGCTTTATCAAAAGCTTTAAAAGTTAAAATTAAAAAAATAATACGTAATGCGGCCAATTTACATGACTGGCAAACTTACCCGCCTTTACCCTACCTTTCAGCAAAAGTGCTACACCTGACCAATCATACAACGGTCGCGTTAGGTTTCACGCTCGAAATTCCAATGCAGTGACAACACAGTATAATCGCTACATTGTGCGAATTGAGTTTAAATATTTAAAGATACATTGAGACAGACTAATTCCTTATAAAGAATAAGAAAGAAATTTCAAATTTCCATTATGCCTAAAAGAGGACTACGTATATCAGACAGCCATTCCACGGCTTGACGCAAAACAGAGCATCAAACATGCTGTGGCTCCGTCGCTTTTCGTTTGGCATTTTGGGTTTATTAATAAAAAAATTCCAACACGAACTAGGTAGAACTATTAGAGGGCCATCCATTAGGAGATTTTAAATGATTTTTTCGGTTTTTCTATATGAATTTTTACTGTTTTAATTCTAAGCCTTTTATTGTGTTAATTTTTACTGTATATTCCCATTCAGATATTGCAAACTTTCATCAAAAAAAGAGCCGAAGCAAAGCCGGGTAGTAAATAAATAAATACATACATAGTCAATCTATAGGGTGTATCTGAACGGTCTGTACAAACTTGGAGGGGAGGTAGTATGGGTAATTCTAAGCAAAAAAGTTCATATGAACATGGGTGCGAATTTGAACGATAACTGAGATATGAACAGAAATAATGCCGCCACCAAGATCAACAAGTTAATAACTCAGGTTTTGTAAAGCCTAGATTAATGAAATTTGGAGGAATAACAGGGTACACGAGACTGTGTATACCGTTAAATTTTGATCTAATTCCAACGAGAAGTTTCCGAGTTACGCAGTCAAAATTGTAACAAGTGCTGATTAGTACTCACAAGTGAACACGTATTATGATGTTGAATGAGTAACTCGGAAACTTCTTGTTGGAAGTCGATCCAATTTTAATGGTATACACAGTTTTATGTACCCTGTTATTCCTCCAAATTTATTAATTTAGACTTTACAGAACTTGAGTTAATAACTTGTTGATCTTGATGGCGGCATTTTTATTTCTGTTCATATCTCAGTTATCGTTCAAATTCGGACCATATGAACTTTTTTGCTTAGAATCACCTACACTATTTCCCCTCAAAGTTTATACAGACCGTTCAGATACACCCTGGATATATTTATTTAAAAATTTGAGACTTATATACTGGATGAATAAAAAGTCACAGAACGGTCTAATCTCGAAAAATACACGTCAAAAAAAGAAAAAATACATATCAAATATTTCTGAATGCTTTTTACTAATGCCAAAATTATCCCCCTGCACCCCTCGTAGGGCATGTGGTGGAGGGCAAGTTTGAAATTTCAAATGAGAACCTCCAATTTTTTTTTGCAGATTCGGATTCTACCTGAAAAAAATACATTAAGTTTACCCAAAAAATTATTTAAAATCTTTTGTAGATGGCACTGTAATTGCACTGTAATTATCCCAGTTGTTCCATTGGGGTCGGATTTGCGGGGGTGGCAGTCACTTAGTCTTTAGAACTATGGCAACATATGACATGTGACATATCATATGTTCGGAAATGACGAGAAAGGAAAGAAAATACGAGCTTTTTTACATTTTCTACATATTACGTTCGAGAAAATCAATTTTTTGATTAAAAAACTTGGGAAGAGGTAAAAAGTGCAGATAAAGGGGTAAAAATAGTTGACTGCAGGATCTGCTAATAGCCTTACCCTACTCGGGGGGGGGGGGGTAATTTTTTTTAAAAAAATGTATAAATGTATTCCTGCTTCACTGCTAAAGCTCTTCCTTGGAATATTTACAAGATTTTATTGTAGTTGACATCATTGCGTCGAACCTAACTCTTTTTAATTTGATGAAATTATTAATACCTGTATTCAATTTTTGGTAAACTGTCAGCATATTTAAAAAATTCCACAAAATTTACATCTAAGAAATTTCACAACACGCACTTTATCCAGTTGACTAACAGTAAGATGTGATACAGGTCAGTGATTTGAGTAGTCATCTGGATTGACAACGAATATTATTTGGACAGGCATTGAAGAATAAGTAGTATTGGCTACGCCCTTGGTTTCCAAACTTTTTTTAAACAAGTACCACTCCTTAAGTTGATTGTAATCTGAAGTACCGCTGTCAATGAATCGTTAATTTACGTCCGTGTTGTTTTGGCATGCTTGACGTACTACCAGTTGTACGCGTACCAAGTTTGAGATCAAAACTGATCAAAACCATTCTGTAATTCTACTCGCAGTCATTTTGTAATTTCAATAAAAATTTCATTAGAAACGGCTAAGAAGAACTATACTGTCGAATCATGCAAACAAGGTAAGCAGGTGAATATCACATCTCTTAATTTGTTCTTTTATGTAATACACTCCTTGATTAAAGCAACAAATTCTGTGTTTTCTTTATATTATTTAATGTTTTCATCAGTTAATCAATAAACTAAATTTATTCGGGGCACATATATAACTAAAATAAAGTAGGGTCTGATAATCGCAACACGGTAGCGTTTATTTTCGTTCGACGCGTTAAATGATATGTATATAGGGAGAAATATCAAAACATAAACATTGAATATCCGCCATCTTTTGAGGGCATCGAGACCCATGGCTGCCATGGCTCTGAACTTATCCCAATGTTATACAATACATCCAAACACGCAACAACTCGTTACCATCGTTATACAATAACAAGTCGGGCAAAAACGGCGCACTTCGATGAGTAGCAGTATAGGATTGCCTTCCTCTTGCCCTCAAAAATGGCAGCTGTACCCATCATTCAATGCGAGGATATTTTCCCCTATAGTTCCTGATGATGAGGTTACACTTGAAACGCGTCGAACGAAAATAAAGGCTACCTTGTTGCTATTACCAGACCCTACTTTATTTAATTTACCAGCAACACTGACCAAATATGCAATTACCACATATATTACTGTACATTTCAAATTTTAAACAGGGTGTAAAAAAAAAGGTACAGCCAAACTATCAGGAAACATTCCTCATATGTAAAGGAAGAAAATGTTATATGGACATAGGTCCGGAAACGCTTTATTTTCATGTTAGAACTCATTTTCACATGGATAGGTGACAGATGGTTAGGCAGAGGTGGACCAATTCCTTGGCCTCTACGCTCTCCGGACCTAAACGCACTTGACTTTTATTTGTGGGGGCATTTGTAAGCTCGTGTGTATGAAACCCCGGCACAAGATGCATGAAGTCTTCGTATCCGTATTGTGGAAGGCTGAGAAACAATACGCAATTCTCCAGGTATACATCAACGCATCCGGGATTCAATGCGACATCGGGTTTATGCATGTATCCATGATACGGGCGTTTTGAACATTAAATGTAAGAAAGAGTTTCATATGGTATGCTGGTCCTTCTGTTCCTATGTGCTTCTCATGAGTAATGTAATGAAGAGTTGTAGAAAATGTGTTCTAACATGGAAATAAAGCGTTTCCGGACCCACGTTGGTTTGGTTTGGTTTGTTTGGCATTAACGTCCTTTTCAACTGCTATGGTTATTTCAGGATGGCATTATAGGGGCCGCAAATTTTGCCTCGAAGGGTTCTTTAACGTGCAGCCGGCAAACGACTACACGGGACGAACGGCTTTACTTCCCTTCCGAAGGAAGTGCGTGATCTCAGGATTTTCCCCCTGAAAAAATCCTCGTCGTCCTCAGCCGGGGTCGAACCCGCGTCCTCGGGCATCAGAGGCGATCACGCAACCACTGAGCCACCGAGGCCGGTCCGAACCCACGTCTATATAAGTTATTTTCTTCCTCTTCATGTGAGGAATGTTTCCTGTAAGTTTGGCCATATCTTTTTGTTACATCTTGTAAGAAGTCATGAGCCTGCCGTCTGTTGAAGCCCCGACGAAACATTCTGAAGAATGCGCTTTGAAATTGACTGGACATAATGTTCAAATTAGCGGAATTAGCAGAAAATCTTATACAGGGTGTCCGAAAAGTCCCGTACCATAGGCAAACTTCTAATATTTGTTTCGTTTTGTCTGGTCGTAGAGGACCCATTGAATGGGCTCCATGGTCTCCAGATTTGAATCCAATGGACTTTTCATTCTGGAGGTATCTGAAATCATGTGTGTACAGTGTGAAGATTCGCGATGTGGCCCACCTACGCATCAAGATCGAGGACGAATGCCATGCCATAAACAACCTAAAATTCCGCCTACAGTTGGAATTCGACGGAGGATATATCGAATCAATTTTGTGATTTCGCATATGGTGCGGAAATTATCGGACACTGTAGTGTAATATGAACTGAAAGTTCCCCTAAAAAGTCGAAAACGAACGAAGAAAAAGTCGAAATACTTAAACATCAGTAAGTTCCTAACAAAGACCGAGTCAGGATTTCTTCAAGAACTGGAAAGATAATATGCATCGATCTTGTGTGAAGGTAAAACTTAAATCTTGTGAATTAAGCTTAAAGGCCTATAATAAATCACGAGAATAATAATCTAAAAAATAAAATTCATAATTTGAGACTTCACAAGTATTAAATTTTACTTAAAGAGTTCATATAACTTAATAAAATATCTTAGACTGACTTCTCCACTTTTGATTTTAAATCCTTCTAAGCGCTAGAGACTTCCTAGAGAAGGAATAGCTTAGATATTAACAGCTAATTTTTCAAGGTCTCGTACATCTTTTTGTTTCTTGAATATTCTTTATCTTTTCTGAAAAATCAGTCTTTTTTCAAAACAATTATAAAATATTTATTGTATGTTATTTATTATGAAACATTCATATGTAATTCTTTAAATAATTTTTATAAAGTAGCTTTGCGTTTATTTTTATACACTATAATTCAAAATTATAATTCCTCTTTAACTGGAGCATTCCTTTTCGAATAGCTAGGGTAGATTTCTTTCGTCCAAAAATCATAATACTCGTCTTTTGATTCATCATAAATATCTACAGAGCACTCGGAATTTATTCGATATACATGCAATTTATTGGGTTCAACTACTGGCCATTCACATGTCATGGTACCATCTTCTTTTGGCGTAGGATTTCTGAAAGAAAATTTTTGTAAACAAATGATCAGTATACAGAGAGAGTTTTAAGATTTATTCTATGAGGATCACTCCATAAGCAATACACAGCCTTTTTTTAAATTCAGTTTTAATTGTACACATTTTCTATTTACAGAATGCACAGAAGCGTCCATCTGCCTTGATTAATACTGAAGTCAAGCCATTCCCCTGATGGCGTAGTCATAGCTCATCTTCAAGTCGGATGCTGGGCTTGAAGTTCATCAAAAGCAATATGCTGTCGTGAGAATGAAGCAGTGAGAAGAGGTTGAAAAAAGCTTATAGAGCTGTTGCTCGCTGTACGATTACTCGGTGGCCAGGCAGATTTGCTGGTTAAAGGGGACACGCCATTAAAAGAGACTCTTCGCAACGGAAAACCACACGCGCACGAATACCTAACAATATGCACAGTGTTAACAACCTGGTTTTGGAAGACGCATATTACTATGAAAAAAATGTTACTCCTGCTGGGAAGAATCCCGAAAAAGGACGTGTACCCTTTCACCAGAAAATCTTTAGGAAATCTTTCATCCCATCTTTATCATTGGGAAAGCAAGTGTATAAAGAATACTGAAAAAAACTGGGATTGTAAAAGATTTGTGCCAGATGGGTTCCAGGACGTTGGCAGAAGCCCACAAGGAAACTCGAAATGATGCGTGCGAAAACATTTGACATTGCAAGAAAATCGTTTCCACCATTCTCGTACTAAGAGATGAAATATGGCTGCATCATTTAAGGCGACGAAGAGTTTTACTGTACAAGCATACATATCCTAGTTCCAAACTCGCGTAAGGCAATTGAAAGGGATGGAATTTGAGCAGTGACAGTTCATTATAATTATGTATCTACGCGCTCTATAAATAATTAGCAAATATGTGGAATTAATTTTTAATTTAATAAAAAAAATACTATGTATTACTTTTGAAGTGTTCTACGTATATTAACTGTCGTATAATGGTTAAGAAAATAATATAAATAATTTAGCCATTATGTTAATATTGGGTTTATATATTTCATTTTATAAAATAATGATTTCGACTACCTTGGCGTGGGCTTGCTTAGACGCAATTTCACCATCTAAAGCGATCGAATACCCAATAATAGCAAATGATGGCTACGTTCTTTTCAGCGAAGAAACAAGAGTTTGGTTGATCGCTATAATCAAGTAATTTGGAAGGGCTAATTTCTCAATGTTTTTCGCGTGTAGGTCATTGATCAGCAAGTTCCGTAAGTCGGCACTAGGTCCGGTTGCAGATCACATGGAAAGTGTCGTGAAAATTCGACATTCATCGAGAAATCTCGTAAACACGTATGATAGCAAGACGGAATCATACGATCAGATCTGTCTCTCTGCTTTCCAGACGGTAACCAAATAGAGCATTCTTGGAATTTCTTTAGAAGACCAGTATAGCTAGAAATATTTTACGCCATTAAGAGGGGTGTTCAATATTGGAAGTTGTGCAGAAACAACTGGATAGCGTTGAAGTTAGCAAGCTGCACACGATGGGGTATTATTCCATTCAAAATTTAACGCTATAAGCTTACATGCTATCAAAAGTATTCGAGCATCTTTAATGTTGAGTTTTATTTTCCTCTTCAGTGGATCAACATGTCAAAAATATTTTTCAATATACGCCCCGTTTAACTTCATTTTTCAATACGTGACTCCTTCCTTATAAACTTGTTGCTATTATATCTTCGCATTTTCATCTTCACCTTTTGAAATACCATATCGTTTTTGATATTGGGAAAATATGATATCAAATAGGAAACAATGTAGAAACTGACCTTGAGGAGCTGTGGATGCTTAACGAATAGAAGGTAGGAGGCAACACTTGTCCAAAAAGGAAATGTATTCATCATAGCATAAATGCTGAATAAATCTCTTTTGTTGACAAATATTGCCTCCTATCTTCTATATCAAAAATTGATGGATTCATTGAATGCATTTTCATTACCTTCAATGTTTCAAACAGCGTTTATCTTTTTTCAGTTTTTTTATTCCGGGAATTTAAGCGAATATTTCACAAATATGTTTAAACTCGTAGAAAATAACTGCTTTATAATAAATAAATTTAGGTAATAAGTAGGTTCACCTGTTCTAAAAATATAATGACCAATTTAATAAAATATATAGATTATATTCAAAAAAATTTTTAAACTTTGGTTCGAAATAAACGGTTTTAATTAAAATTTATTTTCGATTTAATAGGTGAAATTTCCACTTATTAATAATTCAGGGAGACGGGGCCAACTTGTTATCGCTCTTTCTTCAAGTAATGACTTCTCTAGAAAGAAAGAGATAATGAAATAAATCGCTGAAATGAAAACTACTTACCCGTATTTCATGAAATTCAGTAGCAATCGCTGAAAATGATCTTTCATTTTGATCGAGGCATCATCGGTCAAAGGCTGAGAAAGGATTCCAGTGAATAACATTACCAGATCTTCTGCATGACAAACGCCTATCAATATTATTTTATTATTATCAATATTATTGAAAGTTTGAAATACTTACTAAAATAAATAATCAGGATAAATTGGGGTGTTAAACGGTAAACAAAAATAATTTTTACCGAAATCTTCAGTCTTGTTATATAAAACTTTTGCAATTGATAAAGGATATTTAAAATCGTATCTATATAAAAACGTTGGATGACCGCCTTCTGACAATAATTTGACTGTCTGATAGATTCCTTTTTCAAACATCCCATGTGTTGTCGCCTAATATGAAAGAAATAATCCAAAAATTGCTAGTAAGGCTATTACTATAGTAGTTTTTGTAGTTTAATAAAATAGAACTTCTGACAATAATGATAAATATTTATCGGTCCTGATAATTTAGAGAATGATAATGTTATTATAAAAGTTTATGCAGTTTACAAGGCCCTAAAGCAAAAAAATAGGCCCCAAATTAAATTAACAGATCAGGCCAAAAATAGGGGAAGGTGGAAAACATTTTAAAAAATCGTTCGAGTTTTTAAATAAATCAAATAAATTAATATCTTAGCATTATATTGTTTAAAGTCTTGATCCCATATCTATAAATTTATAGGCTGCGGTCAAAAATATTAATCCAGAGTTGAGTTAAGAAAGCAAATACATGTGCAACTGTGCATATAATAAGATTACAGTCGTAGAAACAATCACTGCTTCACCACAACCCAAATCTTGGTCAATATTTTTGTCCTAAATTAAACATTTGTATCACCGGGACTTTATCTGCACTTTTCTTGACTTGCCTCACCAATGAAAAGCATCACCAGATACCTTAGACTCAAGTTTTTCTTGCCCTTGACGTAGAAGCTCTTATATCATCTTGCTCTGTTCGAAACTCCCGTTAAACATCTATTGCGGATAAAATTAGCGTAATCACTGACTGTCTTCTGAGGTTACTCAGAAATGGGGAAAATAATAGAAGAAATGAGTCAATCGTTTGATCCCTATGAAGTCCAGAGTTGATTTGAAATAGGTAATAAAATTTGAACTAAGCATTGGCTCAGTTTTATGCTTTCAATGATCTCGAAAGCTATCTTTTAATATGTTACTTCTGATATAATTAATTATTTTTGTGCTTTAACAAAGAGCAGTATTTTTCCAAAAGGTAAATTTTTCGCTCACGCATAAGAAGATAGTTTCTAATCGTCATTCTTAAAAATTCTATGATTTGTTGATTATGTTCGCAACATTTACTAAATATTAGTTTTCATAAATGTATAATATACTAAAAGTATATGGAACTTTATCTTGCCAACTTAACCAATATTGTGATTATCGCAAAGAAGCCTCGAATTAAAATATATATAATTAAGGCGCATCAGCTGAAACATTTCTTGTCGTTCAGTGCAATTAATTTAATAAATTTCAAAAAAAAAAGCTCAGAGCAAGTGTTTAAACACTTTCGTAACATTTTTCCATAATGTCAAAAGAGAAACCTAAAGAATATTCTAGTATTAAAGATTTTAAACCTTTACTTAGCGTAAAAAATTCTTTATACTTTGCCAATCAGCTTTTGAACTTCATTCTCTTCATAAGATTTTAATGTTGAAAAATATTTCTCTCGAACTCGTTTAACTAAGCCCTCAAAATTGGGGCGATGATCAACAGTGATTTTAAGTGATGCCAGAATTTCTTCCTCTGTGAAATCATTTGGTGAATTTTGTCTGGCTGAAATAAAAAGAAATATTCTCTTACATTATGGATACACTTTTTAAATATTTAAAATTTAAAAGAAAATTATTGCAAATAATTTTATAGGGAGTGCAAGTGACTACGTCACAGCTGACGTCATTTGCGCGATGAACGGGCCGAGAGCCTAGGAAATGGGATCGCTGGTTCCAAACATTGGAACCACGCAATAGACGTACTAGTAACGTTGAAACGGGCGGCCAGTAAAAATGACATCTCTTAAATTATAATGTTAATTTGTGTAATTGATACTATTATTAAGACATTTAATCCCATTATATAATTTATACATTAATATTAGAACACTTTTTAATCACTTTTAATCACTTAGCTAAAGAATGCCATCGTTCGCGGATCTTTCTTTCTTTGGGAAAACGATAGATGTCTAAATCGCTGTTTTGGCTCCTTCTTGAGCAGTGAGGAACTAAACAATTTCACATCTTAAATGTGTTATAAACACTGGGCTTATACACAGCGATTTTATTCCATCCCTACGTTGGAACCATGTTAAATCCCGAAGCGAGAAGACTTGTTTGGAACCAAATCGAGTCACGTGACTGAAGAATTCCAAGGACTGACGTCACACTTGCACTCCCTATATTACTAAAGCGATTTTAAATATCGAACAAGTCCAAGCAGTGATGCAACTCTGACTGGTTAGTCCTATTTTACTTTATTCATTATCTGTTGTGATTCTCTTCTTGTATGTATGCACAGGACTTTCCTTTTCATGAATAAAACCATAAATAATATCACGTATCTGGACATGCTCGAAAATTTTCTCATTTCACAGTTAGACGAAGATGATCAGGATTGGGCACCATCTCACAACTATCAAGACGGGGCACCACCTTACTTCGGCATCGAAGTCTGGAGTTTCATTGATAAATGATTCCCAGATCGGTGGATTGGTCGTGCAGGAACAATTGTATTGTATTCTCACCTCGCTCCCCTGATTTGACCCCAACTCGATTTTTTTTTCTTTAGTGTTTTATTAAATATCGAGTGTTTCATTTTGTTACACTTTTACCTACTGATTTTGCTGAACAGGGAACTCGAATATATGCTACTGTTGCAGAGGTATGCCATCATAACAGTTATTCAGTATCTATCTGCTCTACCTGCCACTAGGGTTATTCCACTACACAAAAGCCTGACATCAATGAATATAAACCCACACGTATACAAAAACATACAGAAAGCCACAACCCTAAACACTTGTCGCATATATCCAAGCATTATTAATCCTATTGACATATAACTTTCCCTTTTCTGTCTTTGAGTCCTTTGTGCTTGGACCTCTCTTGAGTGTGCCTCTTGTACTTGGCTTCCGGAACTGATCCGAAATCGATTTTCCAAAACAAAACATAATAATAATAATAAGACTAAATAATTTATGAGAATGTCAATTTTTCTCGATTTTAAAATGGCCTTTACATTAGTTTATATATACTGTATAGACTTTAATATTAATCGTGAAACACTTACCTAAGTACCAGCAATTGCCTTCGTCTTTCGTCGTTCCAATCATTACGGGCACCTTGTTGTATTTCCCTTCCTTCAGAAGGTTAAAAGGGCAGTCGAGAATAAAATGACCGTCTATTGTGGGTGTAAAAACTAAGTTCGTCATTAATCCGTATTCATTCTAAAAAAATTCAATACCACTTTAATTATACAATAAAAATTAATTTATGAAATATGAAGCAGCAAGAACGAAATTAATTTGTTTCCACATTAGAGAAACACCAAATTAATTCCCCGAGGAGGATATAGGAAAGTAGCCAAAGTTCATAAATTTTTTACCCCTTTTATCAGCACAATTTAATCCCCATTTTTTAAGAAAAAAATTAATAGAAAATAGAAAAGCGCTTTATCTTCTTTCGTTTCTCATCATTTCCGATCGAATAACATATCACATGCCCGATGTTGTCACTTGGAAACAAAGACCACGTGACCGATACCACCATAACTCGGTTCCTGCTGAGACAATTTGGTCCAAAGTAATAACAACGTAGATCTTGCTTAAAGGAACCTGCATATCAAATTTCACTCCTTTATATACTTGTACACCCAGCAAGCTAAAACCATTCAGGCTACTTTTCATATAATCGTCTTGTCACACCTATCGTTTTCTTGGGAGATCGTGTGCTTAATAAATTAGCTAGATTATTATAGCCGCTCAGTAAAATCCAGCTATATCCATATACAATTTCTAGAAAAAAATCAAAGATTCAGCTTAATCTGCGACATACAGTGAATAGCGTTTGAATTCAATTTAACAGAAACGCCATATGTCGAGACAACTGGTTCATTCCATGAAAATAAAGGATCATATGAGTAAACGAAGTATATGTATATAAGTAGCGTGGACATACTTCCTCAGTTTCAGTTTGTGAATTGAGAGCATGCCAGAATATTTAACCGGAGTGATCTGAGTGACTTCGAACGAAAAATGAGTATGGGTGCTATGAGTGCTGATGGATTTCTCAAGCGCTCTTCCTTCTATGAAATAAACGTACGAGGTGCTATCACAAAATTTTCGATTTCAAGCTTTCGCGGTGAAACAGAGAACAGTATAGCATTGTGACGCCGGAAGACACTACATGACTGTTCTAAGAATCAGTATACTAAGCGATACCGGTGTGGTTTTACATTATATGCTGCAGCAGTGCTTTGTTGTGACGAACGCTATCTCGCTGATGAAAACGAGCAACATGCGTTGTCACACTAATCCTTTATCTCGGGATTTCTGTATAAAATTCGGTAAAATCACTTCTGAAACTTGGGAATCACTTAATCAACATGTTCTAGATTAACCAAAAATTTATGAACGGAATGGATATTTTTAAAATGGCCAATTATTATTCGAAGACAATGACCGACCAAAACGGCCTTTAACAAGCTCTCACAAGAAAATGTCGAGAAAGTTCGCCCATTAGTCCATGAGGATTGTCGAAAACTTGTGAGCCACAAAAGATGATCGGAATTGTGGGCAGTAGAAACTGGATGATCTACCATGATAACCATGAGCTCACGCATCCATCAAAATGCGTCAGTTTTTTTCCAGAAACAGCATTAGTATCGTTCCACAGCCTCCCTATTTTCCTGATTTGGCCGTCAATGATTCTTATTCTTCCCTGGAATGAAAATTAAAATGAAAGGGTGTCTGTGATGATGAAACTGAAAGAAGAGGAATTTTAGATGTCATACCGGCATCAGCAACGCAGTTTTTTATCGCAGTACCGAAAGTGTGTATCATTTTGTGGGATTCGGAAACATTTTGATAGCAACTCGTTTCAAGAGTGCACAAGGAATAGTGCAAAACAGAAAACATACAGCTTGATCACAAACAGAGCGATAAAGTCTGCATTACAGGTGTAAAAGAAATCTTTCCAGAATCGTAAAGGCCGACCAAAGAGTCACATTAGAGCAAATAATAGCAGCATACAATGATGGCGCAGATGGGCACATCTCAGATCAAAATAGCACGCCGACGCCTCATTCGATTCGCCTCAGATGGATATTTCGAGTACCACTACAAAGGCCTAAATCAGGCATACGGTAGCAGTGTACTCGTGTGAAGAATAATTTCCTGAGAGTCGATGGGACAATAGATGTGACAATGTGAGTAGAAGGGACACTTTATATTCCATTTTATTTGTCTATACTGACGGAGCAAGTGACCACTTCATACAGACTACGTATCTCGAAGCCATGATTGTGATCCAATACAATAATGACCCTTGGCCATGTTGCTAGATTTGTGCACAGATGATTTGAGGAAACATTCCAGTGAATGTTCTGGACAGTGCATGTTTGAAAGTGTAAAATATGAATGAATATTATTTTATCGCCATAAATGATAACAGTTCTTCATTTTAAAGCTTACTATTAATTCCGCGCATAGTGATTAATTAAAGATTGAAAATAGGACAAGTCATCTCTTTAGCTTTAGGATCAAAGTAGTAACTTTGGATTTTCCTATTTTCAAACAGAGATCTGGAGCTCAAAGAAACCATTCCAAAAGCTTTAAATATTTAGAAATAATTTACTGAAAGACCTTGCCAATATAGAAATTAAATGTTTAAACTTTAAAGTCTGTTTAATAACTTACTGCAAGAACGTTTTTTTCGACGAGCTCTTCTGCTGATTTCAGCCGAAGACAGCTAATCAATTCTTTTGAATTTTCTGAAGGACAATTGACATCTGTTGCTAATTTTTTGGCCCAATAAACAGGATCTTTCTGGAGACCCCATGGACACAGAGGGCTGCCGCTCATGGAAAAGGCGTTATTAAACAACTCTGAAAAATAATTTTTTTTATGAACAAATCTTAAATATTTCCAGATAAAATTCAGATTTTTTTGTTTTAAAACCATTGTGAACTATGAGCCAAATGGAAGGATATAACTAATATTTCTTATCAATTAAGAATGAGTAAAAAAATGAAAATAAAAATCATCATATATAACCCCTCCAGCAAAGGTATTTGACCACTTGCATGATGAAAAAACATTACGACGAAAATGAATTTTATTTGACATATAATAACAAAAAAATAAGACA
The DNA here is from genome assembly GCA_023313115.1 of Rhysida immarginata. Taxonomy (NCBI): domain Eukaryota; kingdom Metazoa; phylum Arthropoda; class Chilopoda; order Scolopendromorpha; family Scolopendridae; genus Rhysida; species Rhysida immarginata. The sequence continues at coordinate 734,711 of JAHWFO010086720.1, forward strand.
ATCTTTGCATTTGAAAGTGCATCCAATATACTCTCCAAACTGTGATGCGCAGCTAACAAAAGTCATTGTATCTGGGAAAAAACATAGACCTACGCAAACACAGTTGGTCTATAAGTATTTGACCGCCTAGAATTTAAAGCAAAAGTTTAGACCAGTTCAGTTTTTTACCCTATGAGTGATGGATAAAAAATTTCTGGTCATTGAGAGCTTGTTACAAATCGTATATTCCATCCTCATTTGCACTGATTGTGTGCTTATAGAATAACATATTATAAAGTTCACGCAAAAAATACGGCGCCGAATCACACAACCACCCGAAACAACCAAAAATAACGATGCTCAACTGCATGAAAAGGCACTCTCACAGAGATGTTTAGTAGCGACACTTGGAGTTAGCATATCATCAATGCAATATATCATTTCAAAATATAAGAGAACTGAAACAGTAATGAACGCACACCTAAAAGGATCTCCTCGTGCAACCAATGCCCGAGAGGTTTGAAAACTGTAAGGAATTTACGAAAAAAAATAGAATTGGATCAAGCAGAGAGATGAATAATGAGTGGGGAACTGTCGGAGTACATGTTTCGGTGAACACTATCCGAAGAAGACTGAAATCTATGGAATACCGCATAAATCAAAGAAGAAACCACTGATTACTCCAAGACAGGCCAAAATGCTAATGCGATGGGCCAGTAATCAAAGGAACTAGTCACTGGCTGAATGGTCGAACGTGATTTTTTCGGATGAGTCCAGACTATGTGTTGGGTATGATGACAACGTTGGTTCCCGAGTCTACAGAGTTAACACAAAAAGTTTCATCCCAAGTGCCTGCGCTCTGTTGTGAAATTCCCTGCCTCGGTAATGATATGGGGATCCATGAGTTGGCATGGTGCTGGTAAGATGTGCATCCTTAAAGAGTCAGTAAACTCAGATGTCTACAAGGACATTCTGCATTTTCCAAGATGACAATGCAAGCGGTCATAGAAGTCAATGTAACAGTATGGTTAAAAGAAAAGTACATTCTGAGATTAGATCGGGTTCCAAACAGTCTCAAGAATTTGTGGGACCAGTTGAAGAAAAAATTCTCCAGAGAAAAACCTCAAAACGCAGAACAACCGAAAGCAGCCATTATAAAAAGCTGGAATGAAATGACTCCTGAAGACTGCAGACACCTTGTTGACCAAATGCCTGATAGAATCCGGGCGGTAATCAATGCGAAAAGCGGCCCAACTAAATATTAATTGGAGGTGGTTAAATATTTATGCGCTATCTCCCTACGTTCGTCTGTATTTTTTATTTCAGATGCAATAGCGGCAAGTTGCACATTAGAGAGACCTAAAATTACTTTCACCTAAACGATTCTGTTTATTCCATTATTGTGATTATTTGTTAAATAAAATTCATGTTTGTCGTAATGTTATGTCATCACGAAAGTGGCCGAATACTTTTGCTGGTGGGTTGTAGTACTTCTACAATCATCGAAAACCTAGGCATTTTTCAATGACAGCGATAGTATCATATGATGATGTTTATTTTAATCTTCTTTTGCTCTAAAGGAATAAAAACTAAAAACATTAATCCACAAAAACATTTTTAATAACGACTCAGATGTACAGTCTAGTGCATAAAAGTTTAGATTAAGTCATAGTTGAGCACTTGAATAGCACATCCCAAGCGTATACATGCTACCCTATTTTTATTCAGAAGAGACAGGTCCAGTCTAATCTGCATTGACTCTCAGTAAAAGTACCTGATTTTGCAATCGATCAACATCCGGTAAGTACCTTTTTGCACCCGCCTGTACATTTCGGGGACTATGTTCCCTTCATCAGTGAGTTAATTGTTGCTCCCTTCTTTTGCGCCTTGTTAATTGTTGAAAATTATTTCTTATATCTGTCAATTTAGACCTTCTTGCTTATATACAAATCTAAATTCACACAAAAAGAATGACCCAAATTTAAAACCTTATACAGGGCAAGTCAAAATGATGGACCCAAGTGCAATGATGGGGGAGGCCGTGGCCTGGTGGGTGTCACGGAAATCGAAACCAGGTTCGATTCCCGGCGACACTGACTGCCTTTACCGCTCTCGCATATTCACCCGTTCCAAGGCGGGGGAGGAGCGGGGCAGACAGTGTCGTCACAACCATCATTACGCCCGAACCAATGATGCCGCAGGGAGGAGTTGTGACGTCAAAGCGAAGCTTTCTTGGCGGGAGGTTCGGGGACAGAGGAGGAGAGCGGCCCGAATTTCAGAAGGGAAACATCAGCGGGATCCTGGTTCGACTTCAGAGAAGAAAGTTCTCTTCGCAGTCGCCCGTAATGGTCGGAGACCTCCGGACCCTCAGCTGGGGAGGAGCGACGACGTGGCGAGCCGTCCGTTTCCCTTATCGAAGCAAGGCGTGCACGGCGGAGAAGCACCGCGGGCGGCGTTTTCGTTGACGAACGACGCCAGCAACGAGAACGAACCGACGCGCTTGGTTCCAGCGGGAGCAACCGGGAGATGGTCGCTGCTTCGTACGCTCTCGACATCGACAACCGCGACCGTAAGTGCAATTTCCCTATCGTGCCTTAATCCATGTGCGTGGTCGGCGGTTTTCAGTGACCTTCACGGAAGGAAGTGCGACAGGCGTTCAGTAATTAGAGGCTTCTTCCCTGCCGGGCTGAACGCCTATCTATCAACCCAGTACGGCTTTGCGTACTTCGCCTAAATAGGCCGAGACGAGGCCGCAGAAGTGGTTTCCTTATGGAAGTAGTTTGCCTGTGTTAATTCTACGTCCTTTTGTGTGGCAATAAGTTAGAGGGAAAGTGCTTTTAAATGTAATTTCTATAATTGTATTTTTCTCCCTCATTTTAGTGTTCAGCCCTTTTGGCGTGCATTCAAATGGCCGCAATTTTGTAGAGGTATAAAATTTATATGTCTTCTGTATCATAGAAGTATTCCTCAGTATTCTACGTATATAGTATCCAAGATTTTCTATTGTTTGGATTTCTCCTTAAAACTCGGTGGAATTCGGTGCGCTCAGCATGAACTTTATTTTACGAACCTCTTTTTAGTGTTTCCCACTCTTTTGTCAGAAGTTGTGTGTGCGTGCCTACCGAGATAGACTTAGTTATTTTTATCTGGACTTTGAACAATTTAAATACCCGGACTTGGACTTTAA
>JAHWFO010086720.1:737976-749914 GCA_023313115.1 Rhysida immarginata
TGGACTTTAATAAACAATTTGGTCACTGGTTTATCTGGAGTGTCAATTAAACCCATTCATACTTGTTAAATTTTGGCGCCCGTAATTAGGCGTAAATATATGAGAGGCCATATCATGTGCCGTCGTTGAATTGTGTTACCCTATAGCCATACTGTTTTAATTTTTATGTGATTAAATTGTATTGATATGTTTTACTCTATAAGTATCTTGTCATAAGTTTGATGTGGTTATTTAATTGATAGGTTAAGTTAAGTAAAAATATTTGACCAGGTTAAGTTACAAGATGTTGTAATAGTCTTGACTTAGAGGTTTGGATTAGCATACTAATTACTCATTATTGTTTTGCGCTTAGCGTAGGCAAGTTTGCTTGAAGGAATTTTACTGATTATTTAAGTATTTTATGTGCTTGAATCAACTGTTTAGCTCGGTCTAGTTTTTGTAAGAGTATTATTGTGTGACCGCTCTTTAAATTTTTGGAGATAGAATTCTCTTTTGTAGTGTTTAACCGTAATTTATCAACCTTGTATTTATTGAATTAAGGTTTTGATTTGAGTTCTGTTTTTCGGTATATTCCGATATCAGTTACACAATTTGTATTGTCTAATATACTAATGTATTCGAGCTAGAAGAATTAGCTCCTTGTTATATATTATCAAAACCTTATTTTGTTAATTAATTACTGTGGTATTTCGAATTATTCATATATTAAACTTTTAATTTTTTTTTCAACCTTACCCTGATAACGTGCTTTATTCAATTTCCACTGCGTACATTTTCTACTGTTTTTACACGTTACAGTGGGCTTTCACTGAACCACAACTTCTGTGAAGTTAAGCAACATCAGGCACGGCTAGTCAGTGGATGGGCGACCATCCGTGATTCACGATCTTCACCCCCCCCCCCCCCGGCTGCTGTGACCATCATACGGCTGTCGTTAATCCAGGTCTATCTAGGGACCCAACTCATCGGCCTCAGGCCATACAGTCCCTGGATGGACGTATTGGATTACCAGTACTAATAAATGAAAATAAATGAAATTTCAGAAGTTTACTCTGTGAAATCTAATGAACATATGGTACTGAGACATGTGCTACGAAACGTAAACTTTCAAAGACATTATATCACATGACTAATGCCAGTTAACACTAATCACAGAGTTGTTTAAATGACAGTCAAGCACACAGAAAGACTCTGTTCTCCAGTCAACGCCATTTTCTTTAACCGCGCTGCTGACCCTTTGCGGTAGAAAGTGAAAACACTGCATGGAAACTAAACTGTGAAAGTTAACCTTTCGAAGCACATTACGATACATTCATTAGACATCATAGAATAAATGTCTGAAACCGGGTCCATCATTTTGACGTGCCCCGTATTTCCACAGCCAGTAATCCCAAATGAATGAAACATACTACGCGAACGGTTGTACTCCAGAGTTTCATATAACTACTGCTAGATTCCGCTACTAGAGCCTTGGTTAGGTGACTTTTCCGCTTCCACCTCTTTGTCGCTGGCTTCGATTATGAGCAATTGAGCAATTGTGCATCGACATGGACTTCGCACGAGTGACGTAACAGTTAGTTCCACCCCTTGGCAACGCGCCATCTTGGTTCCACACATGTCGTTGCTAAGCATTAGATATGCTGATTCTGACACTAGTTTGGCTACATAAGCGATCAGAATGTCTGCAATAAAACTATATTGTATTGCTACGTTTTTTATGACGACCCAAAATTAATTTCAAAAGGAGAAAATGATTTAAACTCTTCCTAGCAATGGCTGTGTGGAACCAAGATGGCGAATCACTAAGGAAGTGACGTCTCTTCGTACGAAGTCCATAGCGATCGTTGCATGCACGTGCTCACGTCAACAATGCTTAAAAGATAAACAGAAAATAATAATGTTTTCATTCTTGACGACTCGACTGTTATAAGAGATCCATTATCTTGATATTCTTTACGGTCACTGTTTTAGCACGTGAATTCGACTTGAATGGGTCCACGAAAACATAATTTGGAAAAGTTAATCCGTTTTCAAGTTATCGTGCAAATGGCGGACGGCCGGCTGGCCGGATAAACATACAAACTAAGCGTACATTCTTATAGCTTTTCCTAAAGCTCCTAATAAACAAATAACGTGAAGTACCTTACCAACTTCAATCAATTTTTTCTTTAATTTTCCCCAATAAAAGAATAAGTTTAACATTGATTTAAAGTAATTGAAGGGTGTTCTACAATAATAGAATTGACACTATGCTTCTATCTGTCATAATTTATAAGAAATAAGCAAAAACTGCGGAATGGAACAACCAAAAAGGGAAACCTCTAATCCACAAGGAGAATTGAAATACCGGAGAGGATAGAAATAATAAAATTAAAGAAGCAAGGGTACATTTTTTTCTTTACTTTTTATTTCTTTCTTTCACCGCTGAAGATAGATACCTGGTACCCGAATACGTATCTGAGTTTTCAATTCTCCTTATGGATTAGATGTTTTCCCTTTTTGGTTGTTATAGGTTAGGAGATAAGTTTGCAAAATTAATGAACACTTTCTTGCATAAACTTGAAAATGTCACTACCAAGTGGACCTTATCCTGCTTGGTAATAATATTTTTAATTTCATTAACCTAAAAATAGTTTTCGACTTATTGCCTCGCCCTGTATACTGTATACTCACATATCTTAAACGTTATAATATTGCATTGAAGTTGTTGTCCATTAAATATACAGGGTGTAAATGGACGACGTTTCACAAATTTAAGGATATGTAGAGGATGAAACTCTGAGCAAAAAAGTCTCGTCGCGTTTTTCGATCTGTGGCTCCGTTAAAAAGTTATAGCGCTAAGTTAAAAATTGCTCAGGTCTGTACCAGAGACAAATGAAAGAAAGAGACTGGCAGTGCCTTATTCATTTCGCTGAGCGCTACTGGTGCCAGCGGAAGTGCAGCATTCGTTATGTTACGATTGGCAAAAACCTAAGGCGGCATATATTCTCAATGTAATTTCAGCTGTTTTTGTAGATGATTTCTGGAAGTATTAGTAAGCATAACCTGTGTTCTGATTTTTTAAAAAAAACTTTACTGCATTAACTAACGATAACGTATATTTTTAATGATTTCAAATAGCTGATTCAATGCCTAACGAACTTTTAACAGACAAATAGTTTAAAATTTTAAATTAAAAGAAAAAAAAGAAATAATTCTCAGTTTAATATAATAATCAATTTATTAATCCACATATTGTAATAAGCAATTGTTTGCGATTGTTTCACATCGGCCTCGGTAGCTCAGTGGTTGCGTTATCGCCTCTGATGCCCGAGGACGCGGGTTCGACTCCGGCCGCTGGACGTCGAGGATTTTTTCAGGGAGAAAATCCTGAGATCACGCACTTCCTTCGAAAGGGAAGTAAAGATGTTGGTCCCGTGTAGTCGTTTGCCGGCTGCACGTTAAAGAACCCTTGCAAGAGAAAATTTGCCGCCCCTATAACCCTGTTCTGAAATGACCATAGAAGTTGAAAAGGACGTTAATACCAAACAAATCAAACTAGACCGATTGATTCACTGGCGATTGATTATGCATTGCCTCGGGCGATCAGCTGTTTCTTGCCAATCCCAATATGGCGGCGCGAAGGCACCACTAGAGGGGAGGTCACTACCAGTCTCTTTCTTTCATTTGTCTCTGGTCTGTACAGTCAACCAAAGGAAATAATCCACACGAGTTTAAAACTTAATATTACGTTTCATGCTAATGTGTTGTTTTAATAGCTTTTTTAATTATAATTATTTAAATTTAATAATCTTAATAATGTTAACTCTAAATGTAATAGTAAATTATTAAAAATAAATTAATATTGAAACGGTAAAACTTAGATTAAAATTCAAGTGTGGATTATTTCCCTTTGATGACTGTACCAAGATAGATTTGAAGTGACATCACGAAACTTTAAAGCGCTATAACTTTTTAACGAAGCCTCAGATCGAAAAAAGCGACTAGACTTTTTTGCTCAGAATTTCACCCTCTACCTTCCTTTTCATTTGGGCACGACTTTTTAGAATCACCCTGGCCGATACCTATACCGATATCCCTTAACGATACAGAACTTTAAAGCGCTATAACTTTTTAACGGAGCCACAGATCGAAAAACGCGACTAGACTTTTTTGCTCTGAGTTTCATCCTCTACATATCCTTAAATTTGTGAAACGTCGTCCATTTACACCCTATATATCCTGTACTCTTACTCTGCCTCACTATATGAAAAAAAGCTGCAAGGAAGTGTTGGATAGTGCTCAAAAACATGAAGCACTGTTTCAGTTTCATTTTAGTCTATATGGATTCAGTTTCTTTTTTATTGGCCGCGCTTTGATCCGAATAAGATGACAATTGGTAACGTGGCTTTCCCATACTGCCCTGCAGCTTTTTCATATAGTGAGACAGACTTTACATGTTATTAAAAATCCTCTCTTATTCCTTACCTTTTGATAGCGGTGATAGAAGGAGGTATATTACGCTGGCAGCGCCGGAACTCTCTCCTATAATCGTCACTCGGTTAGGATCTCCACCAAAGCGATCGATATTGTTTCGGACCCACCGCAAGGCTTCGATTTGGTCCAGAAGTCCGTAATTACCTGGTAAGACTGCATCATTTGTACTTAAAAAACCTAAAATATATACATAAAGAGTGTTGGTTTAGGAGGAAGAAAAACGTATAATTTTGGTTAGAATTGTAGAATGAAGATTTTAAATCACCTAATGCCCCCAGTCTATGGTTTGGCGACACGACAACGAATTCATTTAACGGTAAACGTCCTGGACCATATAGAGTTGTACCTCCGTCGGCCATAACAAACGCTCCCCCTTGAATATGAAATAAAACGCCCAATTTCGCATCATCATTATTATTATTCGGAATCTGCAAGTATAGAGTTAGTGTTTTAAAAATATTTCCTTAATCAATATAAGCACTAACTTAATGTTATGGCAAGGTATACGAAAAACGTTTTATAGAGTATAAAATGCAGTGAGGTGAAGGGGAAAAGGTAAATTTGTTTGTTAGAACTGTTGGGAAAAAATAATAGCTGCACTCAAAAAATGAAACTAAACCCATGTATTAACGTAAATTCAATCATCTATTTTTTGTTCCATATATAGAGTGTTTTGTTTTCAAACTTTTACTTAATCATCACTTCCATTCTAGAATCAATTGTGGATTGTAATTAACACTAGAAGAAAAAAATGTTCAAAAAATTTTATTTCATTGATTTTGAAATTGACCATCGTTCACTATGCACTGCCCGCAAAATGAGACCTCTACAGAAGCGTGCATAAACAGTACGAATAATTTTTATAAAGAATATTTTTACACAAAGATATAGCAGAAAATTACGAGGAGATGCAGGAGATGCACCTGATGGGAAAAGAATTAAAATATGGTTTGAGAAGCTTATGTCAGATGGAAGGGTTCTAAAACAATTTGGGGGTATCGTCATCGTGCTTGCCGAAAACACTTATTACCAAGGGCACAATAAAAAAATGTAAAAACTATTAAAGGTGCAGAGTTTAATTTTCTAATCACAATGTTGTAATTTTCTATCTATGTTTTGGAATATGTACATTTATACACAAATAGTATATAATGACCAAGTACGTAGTGGAAGAAAAGACAGGGGAGAACGGCTGAAAAAGAAAAGAGAAAGGAGCGAATTGGACTCGAAAGCGAACGGTTGGGAGAAGTTGGAGAGAGAGTGAGAATTATGAAGTATTAGAGAGAAGAAGAGGAAAAGGCCAAGCATGCACGAGACCAGGTTCGAAGGAGTTCCAGAGAGGAGAATGTAAGAGGAAAGAATGGAATAGAAGATTTTTGAAAGTAAGAGATAATCCAAAGGGGAGTATAGCGAGGAAGGGCAGCTTGAGGTGGTTTTTGGAACGTGGTGTGAGAGAAGAAAGAATTTTGGAGGAATGGAGACCTACGAGGGGAAAGCATAACGGTAACCGGCGAGAAGGTGGCCGAAGCGTTGCCCGTCCACGAGAGAAGCGAGGATAGGAGCAGCGAAGAGGAATCTTCGGTTTCAGCAGTGAAGGTCGAAGGCGAAGGAATAACGGACGACAAACAATGAGCGCAGGCGGCTTCGCGCTAACTGACGTCAGATTCCGCGCGTTGCGTTGCTTGCTAGCGGACCCAGGCCCGGCACCAAAAACCAACCCCCATCATTAGGACCCCGTTATGGCAGACGGGAATTCCGGATTCATTGGCAAAAGGGATTCTGTGTCTACCGAGACCCACATGTTACTATGTAGGACCAGCGTCCGAAGTTTTTCTCAGCATTAACAAACAACGGAGCCCCCACCCTCCTCATGGTGGGCTACGGATCTTTACGAAAAGTTTAAGGCAGAGACAAGCGGTCCATCCATAATTCACGTCATCTAGGAAAACATTATTAACGTCAAAGACGTATAATATTCCTTCATTTAACTAATTAGAGATTATCGTGTCATCAACTGTTTGAATTCACTAACTCTTATAATAACTGTTCAAATTTCTGTATACTATTAACAACAATTTAGTTAATTAAAGTATTTATTGAAATCTACCCAACACGCCCTCCCTCTTACTCTACTGTCACTAACAGAGACAATTTATCACGTGGCGTGGCCACAAACCGCTTTCGTTTGTACTTATTTTTTACTACATACTCTTGAAGATGTATCTCGCCTAACTCATGCATCATTTTATGAAAAAATTATCAGATAACTGAGGGGAAAAATATTTATAAATTTTATCACTGAATTTAATTTTTCATTTAACTTTGACCTCCATTGGTGAAAAAAAAAAGAACTGAATGAAATAAATTTACTAATTTAAAAATTATTTATTTAATGGATATTCTAAAACGGTGTAATGTTGTGTTTGTTTTTCAACAATAGACGAGAAAAGCTCTTGTGATGAAATGACAGAAAACGCAATTTAAAGAAAAAGGCTTTTGGTTTTGTCTTATTGATATGCAAACTGATCTTTTACCGTAATCACGCTCAGCCGCGCGAAATTGGAAAAAATTAATACAATATGCCACAGCTCGAAGGGCGATATTACACCCAGCATATCTTATCACTCCATAATTGTTTTTAGAAACTAACCAGATACTGTGGATAAATAACATTATAGAAAGTAAGAGCCTCTTGTCCATAATAATTGTTATTGTCATAAATCTTTCTAAAGTACCCAAAGTGTTTTGTTTTTCTGTTACTTAAATAGGCTTCACAAAAGAGTCACCTGGAATAGCTCCTCTGTGTAATTAGGTTATTATGAAAAAAAAACAACAGGTACACCCCAAGTACTAAGGTGTCCATAGGTATCGATGGCATTTATAGTATTTTATGCCACTGTACTTTGTACCAAGCAGGTCTCCACTGATTATTTAGTTACGATATTAGCTAAAGTAATGTAAAAAAATTAAGCATGCTAGAGATTTTCGAAAAAAATGATAAAATCCTTAATATTACAAAAACGAAGAGATTTTTACTAAGGTCATATTTCGACATTTTGGCAAGTCATAACCCCAGCAATCATCCCTCAAATTTTCATTCACTAATTACATATTATAAGTACTGATAATGGCTACTAAGCCCCAGTGACTATCGTGTGTGCCTTTCTAACAGATTTAATTAAGGCCAAGCGTATATTATTTGTAAGAAACTGAGTTTAATAAGCGCAAAGACAAGGAGGGGAAAACGGATGAGGCCATTGGCAAATGAATAAATTATGAAGGGAAGTCAGTAAGTAAGTTACATATGGATATGAAATGAAATAAACAAGAAATTAAGCTTCCCGAGTAAGGTATAGGAAAGTAGCGGAAGCCCTGACTTCATCTATTATTTTATTCCTTCATCTACACTTTTTAACCCCCCATTTTTAAATCAAAAATTGATTTTCACAAACCTTGTATTTAGAAAATATAAAAGAACCATATCTTCTCTCCTTTCTCATCATTTTCGATCAAATGATATATCACACCCTATATGCTGCCATAAAGTTCTAAAGACCTAGTGATTGCCACCCCTACAATTCCAACCCTATTGGGATAATTCGGCCCAAACTTTACAGTGATGTTGATCTTGCTTGGAGGAACCTGCATACCGAATTTCACTCCTTTATATGCATAAATACGCGTAGACCTTTTGGTCCCCTCTAATTTCCGCCCCCGAAACTCCGACCCCAGTGGGCCAATCAAAACCAAACTAAATAGTGAAGGTGCACATGCCCATAGTAAGCTATATTCCGAATTTTAACCTTCTACTTCAAAAAATGCGGAAATTATGAAAGGGACGGACGGACAGACAGACAGACGGACATTGTGAAAACAATAAGTAGCTCCATTCTTCCGCTACTTAATAAGAGTACTGACTTGAAAACTACACTTTTATTTCTCCACATAATCTTCCTGTACAATGAGGCATTTGTCCCATCGTTTCAGAAGCCCCTCAAAACCAGCAGCATAAATTGTTTGGGCTGCTGTCTGAACCAAACGGTGAATTCCCTTTGGATTGCTAGGAGCCGAAAAATAGAAGTCGCTCGGAGCAAGATAAGAGCTATACGGAGGATGCTCGAAAACTTCCTAGTTGAACTTCAGCAACATCTCAGTTGTCTTGTTGGCAATATGAGGATGCGCGTTATCAAGCAATAACAACACGCCTTTGATGAGTTCTGGTCGCTTCCGTCGAATGACATTACGAAGTTTCATGAGGATTTTACACTAGGAGTCAGTATTTACAGTTTACTCTTGCTGCCGGAATGTGGTAAGCAATATGCCCAAGTGATCTCAAAAGACTGTGAGCATCATTTTCCCAGCGGAATTCACCGCCTGGTTCAGAGGGGATGCTGGTTTTGAGGGGCTTGTGAAACGATGAGACAATTACCACATTGTAGAGGGAGATCTTGTGGAGAAATAAAAATAGTTTTCAAGTCAGTAATCTTATTTGTTTCATTTCTATATCCATTTGTAACTTACTTATTGACTTCCCCTCGTATTATAAGCAGTTTATTCCTTGTTCGTTACAAAGGGATGAATAATGACAAATGAAAAATAGGAAAGAAATAAAGAATCAATATTGCATACTGTACAGAACTGTCTGTATATTTAATTGTTTTTCTAAGCTTTTCCGAAATATTTTTTCATTAAACATATCCCCGTCTGCGTTTATCTTTCTTTTAAGTACAAGATAATTGAATATAAATACCGCAGAATTCTGGTTAATTTTGAACATCTACTAGCATTTGAAAAAATATTCTTTCAAAAGAATTTTATAGGGATTCTCTCAGTTAGAGTTAGATGATAAACCATTTACTAAAAAAAAATTGTCAATTAGTGTAAGGTTAATTGCATTTCAAATTAAAACATACTCAGAATCCAAGATTGTGAACATTGTGTACTTGTTAGGTGTCTCTTTCTTTCAAATAAAAATGGATTACAATTGTTGTTTTTGAACGTATCTGAGAAAACTTTCAAACGAAAAGCGGATATCTCTCATTTAATTTAATAAACATTTTAAATTATAAAAACAGTTTGAAAAAATTCTTACTTGAGGTGTGTAAACGTTCAGATACAAACAATCTTCTTGTCCCGCATATGTTCCAGTGAATAAACTGAATTGGGGACATAAAGGTCCTTCCTTCGTAGCGTCGAGGATTTCTTGCCACGGTCGTTTAGAAACAGGAGGCTAAAAATAATAATGTCAAATCAGCTTAGTAAGTTCTTTGTTATGGTTTAACAAATATTATTACATGTAGTCTCGCTATTATTTATCTTTTACTTTAAAAGTTTTATAAACCTCATTTCCATAAAAGTTGGGACAGGGTAAAAACATGCGATGCAGCCAAAATATTGATATACTGACGTATGAATTTACTTTATTTCAAAAGAAGATAGTTTATTGGGTAAGTATTAAACATTTCGGAACCAAACATTTAATTAACAGTAATAAATATTAGTTTTTTTTGCGAACTGATGGTTGCAACAAACTCCAAAAATGTTGGGACAGTGGATGAATTACCAAGGCTGACATCTTCCGTCCTTCTGATCACGCTTTGTAGCCGTCGAGAAACAGATGAGACCAATTTCTGTACTATTGCAATGGGAATTCATTTCCGTTCCTGCAGCACGGAAGTTTTCAGCTGTTGAACTGTTCGGGGTCGTCGTTGACATAACTTCCTCTTAATAATTCGTTATATATTTTCTATTGGGAACAAATCTGGACTGCAGGCAGGCCAATTTAACACCCGAATTCGTCTATTATGTAGCCACTGTCCTGTAATGCAAGCGGTGTGGGGTTTAGCATTATCTTGTTGAAATAGAAAGGGACGGGTTCCAAAAAGACGTCACCGAGAAGGAACATTTGTTCTTCTAAAATTCCAATAAGTACTTCTGCATCAACGGCGCCGTTGAAGATGTGCAAGTTTCCCAATCCATTGGCACTCATGCAGCCTCAGACCATTATTGAAGCTGGCTTCTGTACAGCACGTCGGTAACAGGCAGGACTGACCTTTTCGTCTTTGGTCCTAAGTACACGTCGACGATTTTTGCCAACAACAACCGTAAATATAGATTCATGGACCACAAAACACGTTGCCACTGGGCATCAGTCCATTTCCGACAGGTGTGTGCCCAAGACAGGCGCCTATGTTGCTGCAGTGTGTTTACGAACATCTTTCGTTTTGCATAATAGAGCGTCAATTTAAGTTTTGTGATGTAGTGGCGAAAGATATTCAACGATAAAGGTTTTTGATAGAATCCTCGAGCCTATTCCGCAATTTCTATCTCCGTTGAATGTCTATTTTTAAAGCAGTGACCTCTGAAAACTCGAAGATCACGAGCAGTCAGAATTGGTCTTCGTCCTTGCCCTTTACGAATGGTGGTATTTCCTCTCGTCCTGTACCTACAGGGTCGAGTCACATTATTATGACCACCCCCTACGTTTGTCTTCGGAGTTGTCCAGTTGAGGAACTATGTCACGTGTTGGGAATTGGGAATTGAGGAACTTGCAAAGTAGCCACTGCGGAGCCCCAACCTCACACCTTGTAATTTCTTTTTATGGGTGTGTGTAAAGGACACACCCTCCCCCTTTCCCGTGACCTAGACGAGCTGAAAGAACGCATTACGGTAGCGATACGTGGGATTGATGGAGACATGCTAATGCCGGTTTGGGACGAATTCGACTAGAGGGGGGCATATTGAACATCTTTAACTGCGTCACAATAAACTTCAAGAGTTTTTCTTTAAGAATCCGTATGTGGTGTGTCTATATTCTGAATAGCTTTGATGTATTAAATTTTTAAAAGAGTGAAGTTCTTTTGTAATCACCCTGTATATTTACTCAATCATGTTTTATATGCTGTTTTCATATTGTCCCAACTTTTATGGAAATGGTATTGTATATATGATGGCTGTTTCTAAAGTTTGTGGACTACAACACTACGCCGATTCTGCGGAAGCGATTCTGTGATTGTCGCCCGTGTTTTATTTATGTGAGTAATACCAAAGAGCATTTGTCATATTTTTTTGTTCGCTGTAAAAGTTGAACTGCAGTTGTATGGAATGTCGGACGAAAATACTAGTCCTGGATCAGAAAAGAGCCTGCAACATTTGTTTGAGAAGCTAATGATGGAAACGGTGACATTCGCTATTTGGAAAAGGAAACTCACAACAACCTTCAAATAACTCGGACTCCGCATAGTGATTTTAACTCCACGAATTTTCAAAACAGTCCTTGCAGTTTTTATTATTTCTATAGTATTCAACATATAATGAAATATTAATTATGTGCCGAGATAAAAGAAAATTTCCATTACTAATAAATAAATTACTTAGCTTATACCGATATTCCTTTGTTTCGTTCACCCGGTCCTAATAATGAATCAAAGGTGAACATTTATTGGATAGCTGCTCAGTAACA
>JAHWFO010086757.1:0-17833 GCA_023313115.1 Rhysida immarginata
ACTTCAGATTTCGAAAAAATAATAATTATTGATAAAAAATCGATATTTATGATTATAGCAGGGCATATTATTGAGAAATATCGCATGACCAACAATGCAAGACAAAGTTTTTGCAACAATGGTATCAACACGCAATTCACAAACACTCTGCACGGACCAACAATATATATCTCATGACCAAGAATGCAAATAAAAGTTTGTGCAACAGTAGGTATCAACAATGGTTTCAACACGCAATTCACCAATAACAATGAGCTCAAAATGATGATGCAATGATAAAGCAATCCTTTCCAAGACTTACAACAATGAACATAAAATGATGATGCAATATGGATAAGTTTCAATTTGTAACAATGCATACTAATTCCTGTTATTCAGGCTTTTCTTAGAAAAGAGAGTTCTTAGTACTTAACAATTTCTTGAAAATCTTTAAAAATGATCAGTAAATGGAGATAATGGAGAGTTAGCAAACTATTGAGAAAGAGTGGAAAGACAACAGAGAAAGCACTCCTTTAGCTCCGTGATGTATTGAGCAAATGGGAAGCAAGTAAATAGAAGAATCCGCGACCGCTAGACTGCACAAAGTGATGAATGGCCAAATTTTGCTTCAACACATCGAGAGAAGAGTGGAAATTGCAACAACACTAAGTATACATCTAAGGTAAGATTACGTGAGTAAGAAATTATTTAAAATAGCAGTGGCATCCTTGGAGAGGTCCAGCCATTGTGAGCCTTTAAAAAGATTTTTTTCGAATTTTCATTAAGAATTTTTACTGTATTAATTCTAAGCATTTTCATGTGTTTATTTTTAAGATATTGCAAAATTTAATTTAATTTTTTGAGATTGTTCTGTTTACATCCAAGTGGAATTATCCCGGGCAACGCCGGGTACCTTTGCTAGTGGAGTTATAAATAAAAACAAGAATAAATATAGAAATTAACAAAGTGAAGATTACATTTCCGAAATATAACAGCTTGTAAAAAGTGGTGTTGAAACGGGAAGGAAAAATTCCGGGACATGGACTCGAACCAGGGACTATGCCTATCGCTGGCACCGCTCTAACCTATTGAGTACCGCGGACACTGAACAGCTCTGCTGCTACGAAGCATCTACAGTGTGACCCAAACTTATCCAGCATAATTGTTTAGGAATATTGTATGGTTCAAATGGAACAAAAAATGTCCTATAAACTTTACATCTAGTTTCGATGGTGAGTGAGATATCTAAGATTGTCTATTTTCTTTTATTTAGTCTTTTCCTAGAAAAACGTAGGTTTATCTATTTATTCTTGAATATACTCTTTCTCTTTTCCATATGCTAAACAGGAAGAGGAATCGTCGTACTTGTAACATGTGTGAAAGGTATTTTATTGACCTGGCATTTGATTTTGAGCAGTTGTTCATATTGTGCAACACAACGTCGAAGTTCATTGTGCCGTTTGTTTTCACAAATGAAGAATATGAATGAAGAAAATGCGGACATTCATTTTTACTATGGGCTTCTGCTGGTAACGCTGCAGAAGCAGCAGGTTGTACGTGGATGCATTTCCTCATAGGGCGCCATCCACATCGGGAGTTGTTTTCGAGGGTACACCAAGTTCAGGGTACAAACGTCGACATCTCACACAGGATAGAAATTAGATGTTATTTTAAAGAACATTTTTTGTTCCATTTTGAACCATACAATGATTCTAAACAATTAAACTGGATATGTTTGGATCACCCTGTATATGGACTTCAATGAAGTCAATAGATAGCCCAAATGGCAGAGCACTCCCCGATTCGAAAGTTGGAAATCCTCTTAATGATATAATGGAAATAATACGTAGATGAAAATTAATGACAAATATAGAAATTGACAAAATGAAGATCACACTTCCATAATATAATAATTTGGTTTTGAAAAGGAAAGTCACCGGTCTAGCCAAAATTATAAATAAAAATTTTCAACACCAAAATTATCGTTAAAGTTCTAATATCGCTTAAACGGTTAAAGTTCTAATATCGCTTAATTTTTAGGAAAGATTCTAAAGAGAAATAAATAAATAAAATTATAAATAAAATTACTTTTTGTGTTTTGATGCTGTGATTATTTTAGAAAGGCGCGTAAAAAAGTATAGTGATTACTTGAAGAAGATATAATTTTTTGAGCGGAAGGAGGTCACTGAGAAAATTAAAACGAGCCCTCAGATAAAACAATATTCTATTATTTTATTAATTCGAAATCAGAGTAGATTTTTAAAATTTATATTTAATATAATTTTCAAAATATTTTTTAGTAAGTCTTTTTCCTGTATTTTTAGCGTACCGGCAATATTTGAGAAAAGTAATAACGAGCATTCATAAACATTTTTTATAAGTTTTCAATTGCTCATTAATTTGAATTTCAAACAGGAAGAAATTAATTTTCGATTTTCATATCCGAATAAAAAGAAATGTTTTATCATTCAAAACAAATACAAATTTCTTTTCCTTGTTTTCTTAGGAAAAGACAAGTGAAAAAATTATCAGAAATTCCTAAAAACTACACTTGGGGAAATGCGAAAAGTAAACATCAAAAGCGCAATTGTCATTTGAGACTTTGGGCCATCATGATTTCTTTTATGGCAGCAATTTTCTCGGTCAGAACGAGCGAAAGAGAGGAGGGAGGGAGGGAGGCAAGAGGGAGGAAAAAACCCTGGATCATGCATCATTTAGACGGAGGAGACGATTCGAGCGAATCTTACACTCGAATGGCTTCCCCTAAAAAAAAAGGAAAGAAAAGAAGAATGAAGTCATTTCCTATACGAAATTCTCTCTAAAGTTCGCTAGCTTTGCAATCTTTGCAAAAGTTTTTATGAAATCAACCTCGTAGGTCTTCAATGAGAGAAAAATTAATTAAAGAAATTTGAAATGTTGTTAAAAAGTTGTCAACCCCGAAAATTTCTTTTTATTAGACTTTAATTTTTTTTTTAGGCAATGATTATTAAATACGATAAAAGAAGAAAAAGAAAAGAGGTTTTTTAGAGTATTTCGATGTTTTAGAATAAATTGGAAGAATATTCACAATTGAGATATCCCATCTTCAAACAAAGCATTTAACGAAGTTACTGTCGAAATTGAAATTAGTCGGATTGGGGAATGCAAAGAAAGAATGAAACATTTTTAGGAATTTACAAGAAAATTGATGATAAAAACTTATTTGTCGATCAAAAAATTAAATTTATAGCCGCCTGTAATTAGATGTCGTGTATTTTAATGACACGATCAGAGTGAAACACAAGGAGGTAACGTGATAATCAATTTAATCATTCATTTTTAATAGTACATATAAATAGAGTTTTGCTAGCAAATAGATTAAAATGCATAAATAAGATTAGTCCAGCTCGTTGCCGTACGCCGGGGTGGCCTGGCCACAAGCGGAGTCCAATGGAGCACTTGGCTGGTTACTCCAAACGATCGGAAACATTGGGGCTGCGGCTGCCTTGAGTGCCGACGTATCCAATCGGGCTGGATGTTTCTCGTGCGAATATGGTTGTCCTGCTGAGGGTACCGCAACTTCTGAAAGCGGCGACCTATTTAGGTTTGTCAACCGAGGAGGTAATACTGTAGGGGATAGAACAATACATTAATAAAATTTAGCAACTGTTTAACGAGCACGGCACAAATCATTTAACTTCAACAAATTATTCTAGAATGTATCTTATCTAGCACAGCACCATACGGCGCGACGTCGCTGTCCAAGCGCGGACGATCTGCAGGGCGCCCCACGAGAAAGCTGGCTGGGTTATCTAGAGGCAACGCCGCTTCGCTAGATTTGATCCTCCACGGGAATATGCAAGGTGATGAGCAATGCACGGACTCCTGTCCGTGATACCGTGTAGTCGTGGGTTGAGGTGGGCTATCCAACTGAGCGCCTTCTTTAGTGTGGTTCTTGGGCGTGGAAGAAGCGTCGGGCTCGTCTTTGATTCGGGCGTCCGTCACATCCACAGTAGCATCCACCAATGCTAATGACGTCGATGATGTCTGGCTAAGTCCATCCGGGTCGTCCAAGAGCTCGTGCTGTCGTCCTTTCTCACTAACGTCCGATAGGTCTCCTAGTTCGCCCTCACATGTAACAAAGTCAAACAAGTCCAGAAAAATAATAATTCTGTCTGTCTGCTTACGTGGCTCGGGCGTTGTTGACGAATCGTGCCTCTTACGCTGATGCACCTTTCGCTTTCGTCGGTCGTGCAGTCTACCGTCCGAACACATGATCCGTCCTATGGTCGGTCGGGCTTCGTGGGCGATCGGGTCCGAACACGTGGGTCCGTCGTGTTGAATTCGTCTCCTACTTTGGGTGGAACGACCATCTGTCCTCACGAGATTTGCGGAACCTCTTCGCCGTGGAAAGCAGCGGGCCGACGGCTGTGGCAACCTCCTCCAGTCGGATTGCCCGGGTTCCTTACGGGGACTGTTTCGAATATGGCAAAATTTAAAGTTATATTGATTATAGTTCAAATAGCTACTTGCCCTGGGCTGTCCTCGTTTCTTGGATCCATGAGTATCGTCCGAAAGCGTAACTTCTCATCTGATCCGGCTGGTTGGAGAGGCTGTTGGAACTGGAGCCGGTTACATGGCTCCAGAGGGACACCCTTAGATCGTAACACAGGCAGGGTGCCCAGGCGCACATGCTATAGGAGTACGGGCAGCCCTCAAGGGCTGCCCGACCTATGTAAACGCCTCAAAAAGTGGCCCGTTCGCCCACCGGTGGGCCATCGATATCGAGGGGAAAGGTGAAGAGGTAGGAGATGTTGTTCGTACCCCCTTTGATGACCTTACACAGAGGCTGTGATGATGTATAACGTCTCCGGAACGTAGCTGGGTCAAGCCGATGCCATTCAAGATGAAGGAAGGGCTTAAGATGGATGGCATCCCTCCTCCAACTGGCTGAGGCTGGTAGATATACACCAGCAGATTGTTGCTGACGAGCCAGCCAAAGCTCTCTGTTCATAAAAGCGATAGAAGTGGCTAGATCCAGCTTATAGGCAGCACCGGTGGAGCAGTCCATCAGAAATCGCACTGATTGGATGGAAAAGACAACCAGGCCAAAGTCTGATGAAAGGCGATCCCAGATGAACCGTGCGAACGGGCACTCGAAGAAAACATGAGCGACGGATTCAGGAGACCCACAAAACAGGCAACCAGCAGAACCGACTACTCCCCACTGATGTAAACTCTGGAGAGTATAGAATTCATGGTGCAGCAGACGCCACTGGAAGTTACACACAGTCCTCTCGAAGGCGAAGGACTTGATGGCCTTCAAGATGGCTGACCATGGATACTGGGGGTGCCAGCGCACGATGTCAGAAGACGCACCCCGGTCGGCCTGCTGGAAGAACCAAGAAAGACGAAGGCTCCCCCAGTCTTGTGGGTCTACCTGACGTAGGTCAAGAACAAAGGTCGCCAGGTCTCACTGGATACGGTTGTAGAACCCAGGAGACCGTAGATTGATAGTCACTGGCAGCGAAGTTGGAACTGGTAGCCCATTTTCCTTGAAGAAGAAACGCAGATGCAGGAACAGAAAATTGGTCCAGATGGGAGGGGAACGGAGGAAGACCCGGATCAGAGCAGCCATTCTAGCCGCAACTAGGTAGCGCCGGATGTTAGGCAGATCTAGGCCTCCTCCATCAAAGGGGTTAAACAGCAGAACCGCACGAACTGGGTGACGGACTGCCGCGTATCCCCAAATACAGTCCACAACTGCACCATGCACTTTAAGAGTTGAAAAGATGGTAAGGCAAATAGGCATTTGGACGTTAATATGGGCAAAATGTGCGTCTTGATAAATCTCACCTTGACAAATATCGAGATGGTAAAACGAAAGTTCTTGCCAAGGCAAGACAAACATTTATCAATAACTTGCTGCCAGTGACGAGAGTCCATATCGGGTAAAACGGAGAAGACATATCCCAGCACTGTGATTTGCTCACACCACGTTATTGGGAAGGCTTGAAGATAGTCCACCGTCCACTTCCCAATAGCGATGCCTTTAGACTTGACGATATTTATGGAACTTCCCGTCGAAGTGCTAAAGAGATCGAAAGATTCTTTATAGATGCCCAGGGAACATGCATCCGAAGCAAACAACACTACATCACCGGCGTATGCTAGCGTACGAATGTTGATGTAAGCAGCTGGCAAATCATACCCCCGGACATCTGGGTGGCGATTAAGAAATTGCAATAATGGCTCTAAATAGAGTATATATAAGAGGGGAGAGATGGGACACCCTTGCCTGACGCCTTTAGACAGTTCGAAGAAAGGAGAATTGGAGCCATTAATCGCCACGCATGATGTAGCAAGCATACAGTGATGAGATAATCGTAGTAACTTTCCGAAGATGAAGATGGTGAAACACACGGAAAAGAAACTCGTGATTCACCTTGTCAAAGGCCATTTCCTGGTCAAGACTTAGCAAGGCGAGAGTCTGACGGCGCACACGCGCTTCCTCCATAACACACTTGATGGTAATGATGTTGTCGGTCATCCTGCGAGACGGAATGGAGCAGGATTGTCCCGGTTCAAAGAACTCTTCGGCGAAGCATTTGAGCCGTTGTTGGAGCACACCAGTGAAGACCTTATAGTCTGTGTTATGTAGAGTAATAGGCCTCCACTGGGTGACAAGTTCAGGATCCGGTACCTTGGAGAGTAAGATGATTTTCCCCGCCGTAAAGTCCGACGTGATGGAGGAAGGGTCCTCGAGGATCGAATTGAACACTTGCACCAGGAAAGGCCCAAGAAGTTTCCAAGTCGCATTATAGAACGAATACGGGATGCCACTTCATCTTCGGAAAAGGGACGGGTAATTGACAGGTCAGCGTCAGCAATGAAAGGTCTAAGTGCCTCGATCCATTTCATCGTGGCGGCGGATGGAAAGACTGGGTGGCCAAAAAATGATGAAAAATGAGAGTGAAAAGCCGACAAGATGTCAGCATCGGTTTCCACTGTCCCATTCTCCACCACCAAACGATGGCACCTCTTCTTGTTGGCGCGACGCCTCTCCTCAGCGAACACAGCTGACGACATATTCCGGACCCTGCGGATCATTAGAGCGTTGATCTCGCTCTTCACCTGCAGATGTCATTAGCGTACTCCTCCTTCGGGATGGAACAGCGGAGGAGGCGCAGGATTTCTTGCAGCATGAGGAGATGGCGCCGATTGCGTCTAGCAGCTTCACACCCAATCTTTCTGAAGAAATGTCGAATCTTTGATTTAAAGGAGAGCCACGAAGCAAGCGACGGAGGCAGGTTGTGAAGATGTTTTTCCACAAACCGAATGAACATTCCCTTGTATTTATCGATGTCAAGCAGAGAAACGTTCAGATAGCAATTGTTCGAAGTCGGGCCTACAGAAGAGGCTGGAAATGGAGGGTTCCAAGACCACTTGATGGCACTGTGATCAGAAAACGAGCATGGAATGACCTCCATGGAACCCGGAGCACCAGCAAATGTGGCGTCTACGAGAAAAAGGTCCAGCCTCGAAGACACAGAGGGCCCTTGGTGAAAGGTGGACCCACATTGGCTGGAATGGGAAGAAGACGCCCACAGATCGAAAAGAGCATTCCGCTGGCACAACTGGTAGACCCACCCGGACGAAAAGATGTTGTTCTCATCCGGACGGCAATTGAAGTCCCCAGCCACCACTATAGGCAAGGACGAGCACAGATAAAAATCAAGGTCCTCGAAGAATGTCCGGATCTACACTGATTGAATACATATTAAGCAATCGGAATTTGAAACAGATAACAGGAGGTCCAAAGAAATTACCCTGCACTCGCAGTCAAAGACGCAGTTCGACACCACAATGGAGGGGTTGAAGATGATGGAGGCAACCCCTTGCCCATGTGGCGAAGATGAGTTGATGAAGAACTGCGCAGATGGATATTGACTACGAAGTCCAGGGAGGTTAGCTAACTGTTGCGAAGCAGCAAGCTTCACCTCTTGAAGAAGAAGAACATCTGGGCAACGAATGATGACAAAACCAATTGCTTGAAAGACGAACCAAGGGAACGAACGTTTAGGGAAAAGACCTTCACTGCGAATTTACGCTGACGGGGGCTGACCTGTATCTGAAGGAGACTTGAGCCTCACGGACGAGGGTGGAGGCTCAGATGTCTTCCGTCTAGGGGAGCGAGCACGTCCCGAAGAGGAAGAAGGGCTGCCATGATGACGGTCTACGGAGCTGTGTCGATCAGATGAAGAAGACACAGGAATTCCGTCCTTCTTGCTACGATGACGCCGGGCCTTTTTCTTTCGAGGGCTTTTAAGCGTCGAAAGAAGATCCCGCTGAGCAGACGCTGATGGTTTGGAAGTCCCAGCTGAAGATGAAATTTTTCCAGGCGTGGGCGCACAGGCGATTCAAAGGGGCTGCGATACCGATGTAAGAGCAGGTGGCGGAAGAGCGGGAAACTCCTCCATATCACACACCGACTCGGAGCACAGCGAATCGTCTAAGATGACTTCTGCAGAGTGGCAGTCCTCCACCATCGGGGAAGCATCAGACGAGGCCGAGGAGGGGGAGGCGGCATCTCATTCCCAGGAGTCGTAGGAAGAGCCGACGATGGTGGGGCCGCCTTCGATATCCTCGGTGAAGGAGGAAGCGACGATGATGAGTCCGCTTTCGATTTCCTCGATGAAGGAGGCGGTGTCGATGGCGGGGTCGCCTTCGATATCCTCGGTGTAGAACGTGGCATATTCCCTCTGCTAGGCTCAGTTGACTTGGCCGGTGAAGTCATCATTGCTGGTTGCTGGGACGACATCCCTCGAGTCGGTGGCGTTGGAGCTGCTGGTGGTGCACCTGTCCTCTCAGGGCACTGATGATATTTGCCCACAATTTTCTTACAGATTTTCAGAGGAAAGCTTTTGCAGGACCGAAACAGCGGGAAAACCCGATGGAGGCACAGGGGGTATGCAAGTACGGGCATACAACCCCTTCATGAATGCACCGGCGGTAAACGGACCATCGGCGATCATCATCACCATGGTTCCATGGTGATGATGGAAAAAAGTCAAAGTTTATGAAAAGGGAGAAGACCTCCCCCAGGAAACACCAGGGGGGGGGGGCAAACGCACTACTCACTAAAAATCTGGTTGTTTCGAACGGCGAGAAGATCATCCACTTTCTGTCTGCCTGGCCTTTGTCTTCGCCTTTTATTCCGGCTTGGAGGATTCTGTGCCGAGGCTCAGACTTTTTCTTCTTTCTCCAATCCCGCGGCTCTGGTTTTTCCGCTCCTGACGGGGTCGGTCGACTATGGTCGAGGGTGTACTTTCTCTCTCTTTCTTTTTCCCTTGTAAAATCCTCCGGAAAATATATTTTTTTAATTTTTCTTCCTTCGGGGATTTGACATTAGATAATAGCTTACTCTATTAATAAATTAATTCGCTATTATTTCCTGTCCTGTTGGATATTTAATGGGTTATATTGAATTGTTCATATTCAGGCAATATGCAACTAATGGTGATTTTACGTATTGCCAGACTCAGGCTATAAAATGTTTATTTTTATATTGCTATATCACTATTTTCTTTGTCGTAGCCTATTAATATAAGTGCGATTGGCGACAGAGTGTTCAGAAAACCAGAAAATATTTATTTATTTATTTATTTATTTATTTATTTATTAACTAAGTTAATATCAATAATAATAATAATAATAATGATAATAATAATAATAATAATAATAATAATAATAACACTCAACAATGAACTTAACCATGATATTCATTCACAACACAACATGAATACCAAATTTACTGAAACATTGAATGACACCCTACAAAGATACCTTACAGTTTACACCCACACAAAGATCAGGTATACCTAAAATAAACATAAACAGCAAACAGGGGAAATTTTATCTTACATGAACACATATATCTTACCACAGTACATTAAAGAAAATCTATCTTTAGAATACATACACCTACTTTTTTACGCTGGGGCTCTTACAGTTATATGCACACTGGGTAAGAAACCAATCCATAAACACACACAAAAGTTATACACCCAACAGAAACCTAAATGGCAAAAATCTGAGATTGACAAAATCCGCAAGCAGTTAGGTAGACTTACACAGTACACTAAAAACAACACTTCATCAAAGCAGAACAAACGCCTCAGACAGTGATTTAAGAAGATTAAAACACACAAGACACGAGCAGCACATTCAACACATTACAGAATATTTGGACACATTAAAACAAAAGTTAGCTGCAAAAACACAACGCCTGAAGAGATACAAAACATGCACTAAGCGCAAACAGCAGAACCAGTTATTCACAAACAATGAGAAAACATTCTATAAGCAGTTAAACACAGAATATATACACACACACACACACACACACACACACACAAAACACTGGTCTGCCAACACGAACAGCACTCCAACATTATTGGTCGTCTCTTTGATCTCTCTCAGTTGAACATAATAGGGAAGCTAGCTGGATCAGGGAAGAGGAGCAATTAGCATCCACAATACCAAATATGCCTTATACTGACATAACAGCAGATGAACTCTAACAAGTCATTAAACGTACTCACAATTGGAAGGCTCCAGGTGTAGATAGGATTCAGAACTTCTGGTATAAGCGCTTCACCTGTTTCATCTGATCTTTGCAAAACAGATCTCCAACACTTTGCAAACACCACAGACACGGCCACATTTCCTCACACGGTACCAAAGTCACATAACATTACAGATCCCACACAATACAAACATATTAAATGCCTGCCTGCACTTGCAAAATAATAACTGCCTATATCGCAAACATAATTTATGCACACATAGACACAAACAACATTCTCGCTGCGCAACAAAAGGGATGCAATAGAAATCACATGGGTTGTAAGGAGCTACTCCGGATAGACATTGTGATCCTACGGCAAGCTCACAATAAACATCGACATCTCTATGCAGCCTACATTGATTACAAAAAGGCCTTTGATAGTGTTCCACACTACGATTATATAAAATAAACCCTACACTTATCACATTTTTAGAAAGTACAATGCTGCATTGGAGAACTACACTACAACTCACACTCAACAGTGAAACCATCACGATTGACGAAATATAGATAAACCGGGGAATCTTCCAGGGTGACTCACTGAGCCCACTCTGGTTTTGTCTTGCATTGAATGCACTTTAAAACAGACTGAACAGCACAATTTACGGCTACAGAATTAAACACAATAAAAGCTGCCACTACACGCTTTCACATTTACTCTACATGGACGACATGAAAATCTACGCCTCCACACAAACACAATTGCACCAATTATTTGACATTACACAAAATTTTTCAAAAGACATACACATGCAATTTGGGTTGGACAAATGCAAAACCATTCACATTGAAAATGGAGTACTCAGGGAAAAGGGCTTCACATTAAATGAACCAGATCACATTTCTGCTATGGAAAATGATGAATTTTACAAATATCTAAGACTTAAGCAAGCCAAGCTTCTGGAGCACAAACACATAAAAAATACCTACATTTGGAAAATTAAGGAGAATGAATGAAAAAAATTAGGGCCCATTAGCTTTTCAGGGTAACGACTTATTCATTCTCATTCATTTTCAAATGTACTGTTTTCTAATAAGTAATAAAGTTCTAATAAATTTCATAGCCTAGAGACAATACTTAAAACGCATTTAAATTCCAGAAATTTAATCAAGGTCATCAATACTTATGCCACGCCAATCTCCTACTCCTTTGGAGCCATACAGTGGAGACACACAGTTCTTGAGGGACTTGAAAGGAAACAACGTAAAGTGTTTACAAAGCACAGAAAGCACCATCCACACGCAGCTATTGAAAGACTCACTCTCCCTCGTTCAGACATAATAGATCTACACCAGAAACAGGCTCAGTCACTCAGAGAATTCTTATACTCTAAACAACACACGTCACCATAACACAAAGCAGTCTGCATGGCTGATACAAAATACACACCTCTGAATCTGAACAGCATGCAGAACGCCCATAACATTCCTACAAAATGCACTAAACTTCAATCATCGCTCGGAAAGCAACTCCACAGTAGACATCCTTCTGACCTCAACCAGCCGCATGTCGACAAAAAAGCGTCGAAGTTTTGGTTGAGTGAAGGGAATCTCTTTGGGGAAACTGAAGGAACCATGATTGCCATACAAGACCAGGTTATTAACCCTAAAAGCTACAGAAAACATTATCAAAGATTCGACTGATGGGTCTTGCAGGAAATGCCATATCACAGAGGAAACCATCCAACACGTCATATCCAGTTGCAAAATACTCACGCAGACAGATTAATTACACAGACTTAACCAGGTAGCAACATCATACAATAACATCTTGCTAAGATACACAAGCTAAGGGACATTCACACTCTATACTATAAATATATCCCGACACTGTCTTAGAGAACACCACACATAAACTATATTTTGACAGAGCTATAATCACTGACAAAATTATTCCTAATAATAGACCAGACATTACACTAGTAGATAAGCAAAACAAAGTGACCTACATAATTGATATCTCCATCCCCAACACACACAATTTACAAAAGACATACACTGACAAAATCACTAATCTGATCTTGCACACGAAATAAAACGCCTTTGGGGAGTTAACAGAGTACACATTGTTCCTATCGTTCTTTCTGCCACTGGGATTATTCCACACTCGCTACACAAAAGCCTGTCAACACTAAATTTAAATCCACACTTATCCAAAACCTTACAGAAAGCCACAATTCTAAACACCTGTCACATAGTAAGGAAATTCCTACACCCAAACATCCATACTCCCACAAGTGCGTAACTTTCCCTCCCTTGCATTTGAGTCCCTTGGGCTTGGCCCCCTTTTGGGTCCGCCTCTGGGATTAGCGTCCAGACTTGATAACAACAACAACAACAACAACAATAATAATAATAATAATAATAATTTCTAATAATAATGTAACAACAAAGGTATCATACACTAAATATAGTATTGTTGTTATCGATCCTGTATTGTCCCAGATTGGAGTTGATGATAGAGAAAAAAGCAATAAATAAAATGATCCAAAACAATTATTAGAAAAAAGGAAGATAAATAAAACAAAGTCATTAGGAAAGAGTCAATTTAAGAAATTAAAATATCTTTCGAACAATTTAAGGTATCCGTTCTTTTATAGAGCAAATCTTTGTTTTTGTTGTTAGTACAATTAAAAAAGGTACTCTGGCTGACTCGAGTGTGGTAAGTTGCTTGGATATCTGGACAGGCCCCTAAGCAATGGCAGACAGGAATTGTGATCCCTATCTTCAAAAAGGGAGATCAGAGAGATTGCAACAACTATCGAGGCATCTCTTTGCTCAGCATTCCTGGGAAAGTGTACGCTAAGTGTCTGGAGAAGAGAAGTCGGGAAATAGTCGACTCCAAACTGTCAGGGGAGCAGTGTGGTTTCCGACCTGGCCGAAGCACGACGGATCACATCTTTGCTCTAAGGCAAATCTTTGAGAAATCCTGGGAGTATGCAAAAGAGGTCTACGCTTGCTTTGTGGACCTCGAAAAAGCATATGACAGAGTTCCTCGGGAGAAGCTCTGGCAAGTGTTGCAAGAGTATGGAGTGGATGGGCAATTACTGGTTGCTATCATGTCTCTGTACGAAAGCCCTGAGATGTGTGTCCGGATAAATGGCATTAAGTCAAGACCGTTCACCTTGGGTGTTGGACTCCGCCAAGGGTGCGTACTGTCGCCCATCTTGTTCATTATCTTTATGGACTGGATAGACAGGGGCAGCCGAGGCGATGAGCGTGTTTGTGTGGGCGACTGCCTGGTGGAGAGGTTGCTCTTTGCGGACGACCTTGTCCTGCTTGGGTCTTCTCGCACGAACCTTCAGCATGCACTAGACCGGTTTGCAGCCAAATGTGAAGAAGCTGGGATGAAGATCAGTGTGGCTAAAACCGAAGTTCTGGTTCTTTCAAGACAGCCTGCTCAGTGTGCTCTCCATGTTAGGGGAGCCTCATTGAGACAGGTGGAGAAGTTCAAGTATCTCGGGATTGCATTCACGAGTGATGGACGGCAGGAGAAAGAATTGGATGCTCGGATCGGTGCAGCAAGCTGTGTCAGACGTGAACTGTGGCGATCCGTGGTAACGAAACGAGAGCTGGGTAACAAAGCCAAGCTCTCCGTCTTCAAATCTATCTTTGTCCCCATTCTCACCTATGGTCATGAGGCTTGGGTAATGACCGAAAGAGTGCGATCGCGGGTACAAGCGGCCGAAATGAGATTCCTGAGAGGTGTGGCAGGTGTTACCCTACTAGATAGAGTGTACAGCAGCACAATAAGGGAATCTTTAGGTGTTGAGCCGCTACTTCTCCGCATTGAGAGATCTCAGTTGCGCTGGTATGGCCACGTGATACGGATGCCGCAATCTAGTCTTCCTAGGCAGTTGTTATTTTCCAAGCCGGTGGGTAAGAGACCAAGGGGTCTGCCTAGAACCAGGTGGCTAGACTACATGGAGAATCTGGGTTCGAGTCGCTTGGATATTACCAGGGAGGACATGCGCCTGATGGCGGAAGATCGCGATCGCTGGAGATCCTCCATAGGGCTGCTGCCCCCGCGACCCTAACGGATAAGCGGGTTTGAAAAGTAAGTAAGTACCCTTAAAAGGTAAGTACTCTTAAAAGTTATGGTCAAAATTTGTTAAGAACATGCTACAAAATCCAGGGAGTTTAAAAGGATAATAGAGTTTGCCCGTTCAAATATTTTTTGCGAAAATAAAATGCTTCCTGTTAAGACCGTCCAGAGATCGAATATTATTCATAAAATTAACAATAACTCCGAGTTTGAAATGAAGACAAATAACAAGATAATTTGAAGTTGTAAACCAAATAGTTTAAATTAACGCGACAGCGGGTTGATGCATATACATTAAAACGTGTGGCATTTTGAAATTTTCAGGTAAGAAAGAATTTCATGTGGTATGCTGGTAGTTCTGTTCCTGTGAGTAATGTAATTAATGAAGAGTTGTAGAAAATTAATTCTAATATAGAAATAAAGCGTTTCTGGACCATATAACATATTTTCTTACTCTATGTGTGAAGAATTTTTCCTGAAAGTTTGGCTGTGTCTTTTGTTACTCCCTGTATTAAATGACTGATTGATGCTCATATAGGCCAATTATAGTCGGCGCAGAAAGTTTAGCTGTAACTATTTTTTTTTTGAATTTAGAAAACACAGATAATAATAAATGCCTGTAAATGCCGATTATCTATATATAAAATTTCGTTGTATATCCGGGTGTATGTATGTCCAATTCTCTTTCCAGAGCTTTCTGAAGCCGTCTGATGTCGCAGAAAGCTGAAATTTGGGATAGTTAAAGTATTTTTGCTCCGTTGGTGCAGGACGGAGCCAGATTTTTGATTTTCGGTTTGTGGGCGGTGGGCGTGGCTTTGGAATTTTGTTCAATCAGCACTAAAATTTAGGTCGATTTGATACATTTTTAGGGTCAATTATGACAAAAAACGTCGTAGGATACTTCGTAACACCGTCAATAAAGCTCAAGGTCGAACCCTGGATAAGGTGGGGATATATTTACCAAAACCAGTTTTTGGTCACGGGCAATTGTACGTTGCCTTTTCAAGAGTGAAAAACAAAAATGATGTAAAGGTAAAGGTGAAACATGTAGATGGAAAACAGGGTATGCTAAAAAAGGGTTCCAATTCAGTTTTTTCAAAAAATATTGTTTTTAAAGAAGTATTATGAATTATAGTGAAAATAATGTCCAGAACTATGTTTAAGTGTTTTTTTTTTGTACATATTCTTTAGCTTTATTAGACAAAATAAATTGTATTAAACCATTGAAAACTATTTGTATAAACTTTTTAAAACATATTTTTTGCCTGGCAGGGACAGGCTTTGTGACTAGTCTATATAAATAAAAGCCAATGTTCGTATGTATCTGCCCTATAGACTCAAAAACTACTCGATCGATTTCGGTGAAAATTTCACAGTTTGTTCTTATTAGTGTCGGGAGTGTCTAGAGAGTGGTTTGAATGAAATCCGATAGATATCGCTGTTGTTTTTGCATTGAGTATGAAATAGACTTGGTTTATATTTGTTTGCTTTCATGTGCGAAAAATCAGCCCGTCGTGTTTGCGTCAACAATTGGTTGGTCTTGTTTTCATGAAAAGTCACCTGACCATCTTCTTCGTCGGCTACGATGCTTGCCTTAATAATTCATGTTTTAAGTGGGATAATTATGTAAAAATATTCAATAAATAAATCTAATAAATAATGTGTGCGCATGCTATTAGTGAAGGGACATTATAATTTAATGAAGAAAAAATATCTTTGCTATCTATAGATTAAACAGAAAAATTTTCATATACGGAGCGACCGTCCAGCAGAACGTGCACTCACGGTACGTGCCCTTTCGGGTTGTACAATTATACTATAATTAAATGATATCGCAATTTAAAATACAGCCAGCGCCATCTCAAAATCTATTCGACCGATTTCGCTGAAAATTTCACAGTTTGTTCTTATTAGTGCCAGGAGTTTATATGTAATGGTTTAAATGAAATTCGCAGATTATTTAGGTTAGATTAACAGAGTTCTCTTCAGAACCTTCTGAAGGGGCGAACCACTCGGCTGAATACACAAAAAGCTGCATAATGTTTTATTTGTTTTTAATTCTTGTCCGCATGGCTATTTTATCTTTCCACCTACCTGATAAAAATATTTGTGGAGAACATTTATTTAAAGCCAGAAGCTCATATTTTGATCATTGTGACGGGTAACAATGGCAACTGTTTTTGTCTTTGTTGCCTATTTGGCATAGCATATAGTTTTGTTGTTTGTAATTATTTTGTTATATTTTCAGTTGTTGTTCCTTTATGCAATAAAATCGAACAGTAAAATCGCTCATCGATGCATCTTATTATACTCTATCCAACGAAAGTTGGAGTGGGCGTGTCCTGTTAAACTTCCTATTTCAATTGTTAGAATCAATATCACGTGGATTAGCAGAGTTTTAGGACAAGAGACAGAAAACGACACAGTTCAGGAAATAATACTTTTTATTTCCGAAACCAAGAATATCATCAATGACTATAGATAATATTAAACTTAAACAAATAAAGCATTTAATGTTCTTGAAGCATTGGCAGTGGAAAATTAAAACAAAGTACGTAATTTTTGGAAGTCTAAATCGGGTTTATAAACAACACAGTTCGTGGTTTACGTAGATAAAGGATAGTTCATCCGGGGACACAAATCTTGAATTACGTAGATACGGTGAAGAATTCCTATGACGCGTAGAGGTCAAGTCTTCGACGAAATGGAAGCCCGTAGGAAGATTAAGAATGCTCGCCGAAGGTTAGGAAACTAAGCTACCCAAGAGGACCACCCCGAGGAAATCGAAGGCAATCCCTTTGCAAGTAGAAGGAAAACTCAATAGAGGAATAAAACTACGATGACGTAGAAATATGGTTTAAATTGAAGTTGTTGCATGTAGTAATACGCACAATCGTCGATGAAGATCAACAGGGCACTAAAAAGATTTGCGATGCTGTATTATATTAGCAACACAAGAAAATAATACACATAGTGAGCGCCCTCAGGCGTCATTAAACACACCTTAGTAAGCACATATAAATCGTCTGCAGATAGGCCAAATACTGGACACTTCACACACACTTAAATCACAGAGGTCACGCCTGGCGCTTATCAAAACACTAGCACAGGCAAAAATTTACAAATCACACACCAAACTTGACAATCTGCTATAGGGGGTAGCTACGTAAACATGCAAATGAGAAAAAGCCTAATTTCAT
>JAHWFO010086760.1:0-12018 GCA_023313115.1 Rhysida immarginata
TATAAATAATCTAATTAAATTAAAGCCCTAGCAACCAGATATCACAATTAACGATTAGCATTTCACTCCTATTATAAAATTCTAAAAATTCTGAAACATCATTTAGTATTAAAACAATAGCTCTAATTTATTCGGGATAAAATAATAATATTTTATATTTTAAAAAGCCCTGATACAAAAGGTACAAACATAATCTTATTTCCCTCACAGTACTATTCACTATTATAGCTACGTATTTCATTTCTATAGTGTATACTAATAAAAAGATCCTTCTTAAAAACAACCTAATAAAAACATCAAAATAATATAAGAAAATCAACTCTTTAGTGTAAATAAAGCATTATAATTTAACTATTTTCCACTAGGAGCACCTTCCGATACACCTACTTTGTTACGACTTTTCTCATTAATTATGAGGGATAACCTACTTTGTTAACCAAAATGAACACTCATACGTCTGGGAAAAAAACCCATTAAAACAACGCGAACCGAACGTGTCATGTGTACCCTTTAAATATATGTTAGGAGGGGGAACACGGTAACCTCCTAAGAACCAAACTAAAAGTGTCAAAAAAGTGCCATCAACAAGGACACCTGTCACTTACTGCCAAACAACTAATCGGTTCCATTTCCACAGTAATAAAGAGACAGGAACATCGGCTCAATCCGTTAGTGTAAAGCACACAACGAGGAAGAGGGAAGCGCATCGCGATACCACGATCGGTCAACATAGGGAAAACAGAGCAGCTAATGATCATAAAGTCGTAGCAATTGGAGCTAAAACACGTAAAATTCCGTGTTTCACTAACACGTTCAAAGAAAAAAAAACGGTACGCTACAGTACATATGTGTGTAAGCTTTTATATAAATAAGCTGTACAGATGCGTAAATTGTCTATACACGTGTGTAAATTTGTGTATGTAGGTGTGTTTAAATGTGTGGTAAGTTGTGTAAATATTCTATACTGATGTGTACAAAAGTGTAAACTTGTGTAAATATATGTATACCTGTGTGAATACTTGTGTAAATTGTGTAAATTAGTAAATATTACTATATAAATGTGTAAGTAGATGTGAAACTATATAAATATGTGTAAATAGGTATATACGCGTATAGTAAACAATCTGTTAATGAGTTTTAAGTCTTGTACAGTCGAGTCAATTAAACTGAGAAAGGCTACTCGGAAAATCGAGTTAAACAATTCTTACTGACATCTGTATCCAATGACTCTCTTAAGTGGGTCGTGTTAAGGATATTTTGGTATTTTGCCTTTTTCAGTTTGCCACTAGGTGGCGTTACTTGTTCTTTGTCTCTTCATATTATACTACTCGGTGAATAAACAGCGTTTGTTTTTGCTCTCGTACAATTCGTGTACTGCCGTCGTTTCTTTCACCAAAGACAACATCTATGAGCTCATGAATCGCAAGTATACACTTCCTTAAGTTTGTAATCATAATTAACACAAACATTTTGGTCCTTCGAGCCGGATATATTTGCAACTATCAAAGTTATTTCTCTCGAGTGCTTTGCTTTCATAAGCTCAGTTGATGATTGCTCCTGGTCCTTCGAACTGTTGAATGTGTGTTTTTTCCTGAGAAGACATCGTGATGTTTCTTTCCTCCAATTCATTGTACTGATTGTTCTTCCTGGTTTTTGACTGATCGTGTTTCCCGCCATCATTAGTGCTTTTCCCACCATTCCGCCATCTTGTCTCTATGCATCTCCTACTGCTTCAATTTGCGAACTTCATCAAATACAATGGATCCTAAAAGAAAACGCACATCCATCAAAGCTAAGCTGACTTGTTTCGAATCCTATGAACATGAACTTTCATCTGCAAATCCTTCTGCACCATTGAATGAAAGTGATGCTGCTCAATTACGTGGAACTATTATTCGCTTCGTTTGATGAGATTGACGCAGATGAAACAAATGACGACTCTGAATCCGCTGAATTTGAAGATAAGTACTTTAACATAATTATTGACGCTGAGAGTTTGTTAGATAGAAGTATCCTCGCCCAACCTCCGCATCCAGTTCTGCAAGTTCGCATCGCAGCTCACGTCACTGTTATTCATTATCTAATTTAATTAAGTTGCCTATTATTAAACTACCAGAATTTAGTGGAAAGTTTGAAGACTGGCTGAACTTTAAAGACTTATTTACGAGTCTCATTCATGACAACAGCAAAACTCAGCAATATACAAAAATTTCATTATTTGCACGCCTCGCTTTCTGGCGAAGTGGCAGAGGTTGTTAAGAATCTAACCTTCACTAGTAACAACTACATTATTGCTTGGGACAGTCTTCATGATCACTATGATAATCGAAAAGTACTGATGCATAACCTTATGAAGGCCATCTTTGATCTAGAGCCCATTTCCAAAGAATCCTCTGCTAGACTGCACACCTTGATTGACTCAGCCAAGAAAAATCTTTGATCTCTGGATTCTTTGATCAATAAAGAGCATCAGAGAGATGTATTCCTTTTATATCTTATAAACTCCAAATTAGATAACACCGCTGTAAAGGAATTTGAAAACAAGACTGCTACTTCTGATACAACTTCATTCGACGATCTCAATAAATTTCTAGAAAACAAGGCCTCCTTATTGGAAACTTTAGAACAAAGACATGCTAAACTCACAAATGAGCGATCTACCACGTCCAGAATTTTCGTCTCGACGTCGTCCTCTTGTCCGGTCTGCAATAAAGATCACAACTTGTACTCTTGTTCCATTTTAAATCTACGCCTGTCAAGGAACGTTTTGCTAAAGTAAAGAATTTAAGATGCTGCATAAATTGACTTTCTAAAGGTCACTTCACCATGAACTGTACTTCTAAGCACAGCCGCAATAAGTGCAAAGCTAGACATCATACTCTTCTACATCTTAATCCTATAACCACCCCTGAGAAGTCAGTTGTTGAAAATGATACAGTCACCCTTTCAGCGTTGTTCTCTTCCGAACAATGTGCTATTCTCTCCACTGCTGTTGTGAATGTTGTTGATCATCAAGGTCAAATTCATCAATCAAGAGCCCTACTTGATTGTGGTAGCACTTCATCGTTTGTAACTTCTTCCTTGTGTAAGAAGCTCCAGCTGCCTCAAACTCCAGTCAACATCCAAGTCCTGGGCATCACCAATTCTACTACCAGTGTCCATTGTTGTTGTGAAGTTCTTTTGCATTCTCGAGTATCCAATTATTGCCTAAAAACCCAATGTTTAGTTGTTCCTCAGATTACTAGTCATCTGCCCAATACACCAATTGATCTTGCCAGCATAAACATTCCCCACGGCCTGAAGATGGTTGATCCTCACTTCAGTGTCCCTGGAGAAAAGACATTCTCCTTGGAGTAATTTCATTCTGGCAAATTGTTCTTACTTGGCGCATTCCACTTGGACCTAGAATGCCTATTCTGGAACCTTCTCATTTTGGATGGATTGTAGCTGGTTCGTTTCTCTGTAATACTCCACCAGACATTCGTTGTAATTTTAGTCGCAGCTCTGTTCGCATTCAAGAGCAATTGGAAAATTTCTGGAAAATAGAAGAAATCGATACACCTAAGCTCCGCACCTTGGAAGGAGATGAGTGTGAATCTCACTGCAAGACCCATACCAAGCGTGATTCTAGTGGTCGATTTATTGTCAGTATTCCTCATAATGAGGCTTCAGAAGTATTAGGTGTCTCATACGAAATAGCTGAAAATACCCTTCCTAATCTCGAAAGAAAATTTACTTCCAACACTGCCTTGCATCAGCGTTATGCTCAGTTAATGCGAGAATATGAAGACTTGGGCCACATATCCGTTTGCGATCCTGCACCTTCTGAGGTTTCCCGCTTTTTACCTCATCATGGCGTTCTCAAAGAAGATAGCTTAACCACAAAGCTTCGTGTTGTTTTCAATGACTCTGCTCCCACTACATCTGGTGAATCATTTAACTCTTTACAATTGGTCAGCCCTACTATTCAAGAGGATCTATTCAGTGTTCTAATCCGATTTCGCAAACATGTCTACGTCTTCTCCGGTGATATAGAAAAGATGTATCGCCAAGTTTTGATTGATGAATCTCAAAGACC
Organism: Rhysida immarginata; assembly: GCA_023313115.1. NCBI lineage: Eukaryota > Metazoa > Arthropoda > Chilopoda > Scolopendromorpha > Scolopendridae > Rhysida > Rhysida immarginata. The sequence goes on from JAHWFO010086760.1 coordinate 4,079, forward strand.
CTTTCAGCGCATTTTATGGAGACCTGATCCAAATGATGTCATCAAAACCTACAATCTGAACACTGTTACTTATGGTACTGCTTCTGCTTTCTTCTTAGTTCTTCGATGTTTGTTCGAATTGGATATTGAATGCGCAAAATCCCTTCCTGAGGTTTCTCGAATCATAAAAGAAGACTTCTACGTTGATGATTTGTTGATTGGAGCAAACGACATCTCCACAGCAAAGGTACTGTGCAAAAACCTTTCTGCTACTTTACAAGCCGGTTGCTTCAAGTTAGGAAAATGGATCTCAAATGAGCCTCTAATTGTTTTAGACTTCATGAACTCCGACATTCACCCTAGCCTAGTTGATATTGGCTCGCATGATAGCACAAAGACTCTTGGACTGCATTGGTCGCCACTTGATGATAAGTTGACATTCTCTATTTCTCTTATCTCTCCAAAAAGAATAACTAAGCGTGCTATCCTGTCCGACATATCTCAGATTTTCGACCCTCTTGGCTTGCTAATCCCTTGCACTATTATCGCCAAGATGATGTTGCAAGCACTGGTTAGAGAATCTTTCATAGGACGATAATATTCCTCGCTCCTTGTCCACTCAATGGTTGAACCTGAAGGGTGATCTTCCTGTCCTAAACGAAGTTGCCTTTCCTAGACGTATCATATGCAATGATCCGAAAAGTATACAGCTTCATGCCTTCTCAACGCGTCCATCAAGGCCTATGGCGCCTGCATCTATGTACGCTCTGTTGATCAAAACGGTGCTATTTTCTCAAATTTATTATGTTCGAAAGCCAAAGTGGCTCCTCTCAAGTCTATATCCATTCCCAAACTAGAATTTTGTGGTGCTCTCACTCTCGCCCGCTTAGCCCAGCAGGTTACTTCTGAGCTCCAAATTACGTTTGATCAATGCTTCTTCTGGACTGACCCCACTATTCTACTTGGTTGGTTGAAAATGCATCCAAATCGTCTGCACACGTTTGTCGCCAATCGTATATCTGAGATCCAGACATTCTCCAACAATGCTGTGTGGAACCACGTCTCCAGTGGCAACAATCCTGCCCACATCCTCTCAAGAGGGTTCTCTCCTACTGTGCTGAAGGATTCCGCCTTGTGGTTTCATGGACCACCATGGCTCTCTCTAGAAGAATCTTCATGGCCAACTCTGCAAATGCCTTCCATACCACTGTGATCTTCCGGAAGTAAAAGGCTTAGATGTAATATCTGCCACTGCTGCATGTTCTTCATTTCCGTTTTCAAGATTCTCAGATTTTGATCATCTAAATCGCATCGTTGCCTTTATATTGCGTTTCAAGAACAATTGTCTATGTTCCAAGGATGCCTGAATGTATGATCCTCTTATACCTTCGGAAATTGAGCGTGCCTTTCAGACTATTGTTAGACTTTCTCAAAACCATTCCTTCACTGATGAAATTAAAATTTGTAAATCCCGCGATTCTCGATCACATTCGAAGCTATCCTCCTTGTCCTTGTGTTTAGACTCTGACGGCCTGCTGCGGGTTGGAGGTAGTTTGCTTAATTCTGATTATTAGTTTGATAAGAAATTTCCCCTTCTCATCTCTGGGAAACATCCACTGGCTAGACAGTTAGTCACTTCAGAACATCTTCCCTTCTGCATGCTGGTCCTCAACTACTACTTTCATCACTGCAATTCCAGCTTGAAACTAGACTCCCTTGTGCTCATCAAGGACGATCTCCAACCACCTTCCTATCCATTGGAAGCTCGGCCGTATCACCCAACTTCATCCTGGCAGAGATGAAATCCCTTGTGTGGCCACCATCCGCACCTCTACCGGACTTTTGAAAAGATCTTTCTCCAAGATTTGTCCATTACCCAACGATTATTAATGTTTTTTGATTATTTGTTTTATTGCTGTCTTTTTGCCACGTTTTGAAAGTCAAGCTTTTCAAGGCGGGGGCTATTTTGTTAAGGATATTTTCGTATTTTGCGTTTTTCAGTTTGCCACTAGGTGGCGTTACTTGTTCTTTGTCTCTTCTTATTGTACTGCTCAGTGAATAAACATCGTTTGTTTTTGCTCTCGTACAATTCGTGTACTGCCGTTGTTTCTTTCGCCAAATACAACATCTATGAGCTCATGAATCACAAGTATACACTTCCTTAAGTTTGTAATCATAATTAACATAAACAGGTCGTATTGGAAGAATCATAGGACTCTCACAAGCGGGCCATATTAACTACATATTGCCTCATTTACTATACGCATTTATACATATTTAAACAAGCTTGCATACATATTTACACATTTTTACAGCTGCTTACACATTTATATAGCCATATTTACTCAAGATTACATGTGTATATAGATTTACTCAAGTTAGTTTACACTATTATGCACGTGTATTTACACAATTTGCCCACATGTATACATAATTTACACATAAACAAATCACACATTTATACTTATTTACGCTTATGTACACATCTGTACTGCTTACTTACAACTTTACACACATTTATACATATTTGCACAAGTTTACACATATTTACACATATATGTACACAAATTTACACAAGTTTACACACGGGTATACAATTTTCACACAAATTTATATACGTCTATACACCTATTTACACAAGTTTACACTTGTACACATCCGTATAACATATTTACACAATTTTACACAATTTACACACATACACAAATTTACACACGTGTACTCACCTATTTACACAAATATACACACGCATATCCTGACATTTACACAAGTTTACATTTATATACCGACCTGTCTTTGTATTTTATCCTGTTTATAGACAAAATTCGCCAGCAGGAGATAGAATTTCATGCTTGTAGGCAGAAAAAACGATTTTAATAACAAATCTGTTGCTAAATTCTAAAATAATGATAGACTCGACAGCTCTTGAAGGGTAGAAAACAGGAAGAGAAACGACATCTTTTTTAAGTTTTTAAACATTATTTTTTTTTATAAAGTCATTTATTGATTTAGCAGTATATTCAACTTATAATGTTCAATGCAATAAATTCACCATCACTTAAGAGAACTGATTTGCAAAAAGAAAACAAGGGAAAATTTAAGTTGTAACCATTACATCGTTCTCATTATAAATCTACAAGATTCCTTTTACATTCCTTTTGGTAGGCAACGGAAACTATCACGTATTGCTAAAGAGGAAGGCTCATATTATCCTTGGCATTCTGAAATACAGAATAAAGGATAATTTTAAATCAATGATATACACTCCCTACAATAATGGAAGAGGAAATAGTTACATTATTATTTTAAATCAATGATATTTTAGTTAATATCTTATTTTAAATTCAGCCACCCTTCTTTCTTTTTATAAGGTTTTGATACACTGCTTCTGGTGCTAGATCCATTCTTGCTGCGAGAAACTAGCCATGTTGTTAGCAGTTGATAATAATGAATGTTGTTCAGCATTTCACATCAAAACAAGTAACTAAAAAATAATCGTAACAGTAATAGATAAGAAGACATTAGCATATAGATTTAAAACTATTAAATATGTATAATTTACGGTAGGAAAAAAGTCAGAAAAGTGTAACTTACGTTTTCGCTCAATTTACGTAAAATTTGAAGGAACAAGACGAACAGCGTTTGCGAATGCTTATTCAACGTTGGGTTGATAAGTGAGAATACTCTCGCACGCAGAGATGAAGAGACTATTCCTATTGATAGAGTCTTTAGATAACTTGTCCCATCCATAGTCATATTAAAGAGTAATATTAATTCTAAATATTTTGTATAATCTTCTTACTAACACGAACGGCGAAATCGTCTACTATCGCTATCCGCCATGTTTTCGTAACTTGATTTCGTATCTCTACCGGAAATGATTCCCATTTCCTATGACTTGGCTCGTTAAGCTGAGCTTGGCACTGTTAGATGAATCGGGGGTTCGTAAACACTCGAAAATGGGTCGTACAAATTATCTACGAAGTAATGTATTCCTATAATCAAGTCAGAGAGCTATAACCTGATGAAATGAGTCCTACGATCTGGAAACTGCTGTGAGTGCACTCACAGCAATATGCGGTTAATATGACCCGATTGTGAGAGTCCTATGGTTCTTCCAATACGACCCATTTAAGAGAATCATTGGACACAGATGTCAGCAGGAGTTGTTTGACCCGAATTTACGAGTCGCCATTCTCGGTTAATTGACTCGACTGTACAAGACTTAAGACTCATTAACGGAATGTTTACTATATGCGTATATACCTATTTGCACATGTTTACATACGTCTATACACCTATTTACACAAGTTTACACTTTTGTACACATCTGTTTAGAATATTTACACAACTTTACACACATTTAAACAAACACATAAACAAATTTACACAGCTTTACACATAGTTACACATGTTTACGCTTATGTACACCTCTGTACAGCTAATTTACACAAGTTTACACACATTTATACATATTTACACAAGTTTACACACATCTTATAAGAGCAGGTAGGTTAATCAAAGGAAAACCAGAGATAACCTAGACACTTATTCCAAAGAGGGAATTTTGCACCAAGACCCATAAACCTAGGAGAAACTACAGGAAGCCAGACTCGATAAGAAAGCCTGTCAGGCTACCTACACACACAGCATTATGTGGTTAATATGACCCGCTTGTGAGAATCCTATGATTCTTCCAATATGACCCATATAAGAGAGTCATTGGACACAGATGTTTGACCCGAACTTCCGAGTCGCCATTCTCGGGTCAATTGACTCGACTGTACAAGACTTAAGACTCATTAACGGAATGTTTACTATACGCGTATATACCTATTTAGACATTTTTACATACATATTTATGTGAAAACAGCTGTTTACATATCTATATAGTCATATTTACACAAATTTACACAATATACACAAGCTTACACACAGGTATATACCTATTCACAAAGTTTCATACGCCTATACACATATATACACATGTTTACACTCTTGTACACATCTAATTAGAATACTTATACAACTTTACACACATTTAAACACACGCGTACACAGATTTCCACACATGTATACACCTATCTACACAGGTGTACACATGTTTACGCTTATGGACATCTCTGTGCAGCTTATGTACACAATTTTACACACATTTATACATATTTACAAAGTTTACACACATTTATACATATATGTGCACAAATTTACACACGTGTATAGACAATTTAAGCATCTGTACAGCTTATTTATATAAGCTCACACAAATATGTACATAAATTTGCATACTTGTATACACGATATATACACACGGGTATACACCTATTCACACAAATGTCCATTTCCTGTTAACGCTATGGGGCTATTATCCAGTGGGGTAAATGTCCTTGGGGCTATTATCAACAACTCCTAAAAGGAAATCCTGTACACTGAAAATTCATACATTATTTTACATACATCTATACACCTATTAACACAAGTTTACACTTTGTACACATCTGTACAGCATATTTACACATTAATACACATAGGTACACAAATTTACACGCGTGTATACACCACTTTACATGCGTGTATACACCAATTTACACTGGCTTACACACATGTTTACACAAATTTACACACGTGTATACAGATATTAACACAAGTTTATATTTGTATACCGAACTGTATTTGTATTTTATCATCTTTCTAGTCTAAATTCGCCAGCAGAAGATAGAACTCCAAGCTTGTAGGCAGTAAAAAGGATTTTAATGATAAATCTGTTGCTAAATTCTAAAATAACGATAGTCGTGTTCGTAGAGTTGACAGCTCTTGAACGATAGACAACAATACGAAGAAACATGAATTTTTCTTGAAGAAACATTTTTAAACATAAATTTTTTTTTATAAAGTCATTTATTGATTTAACCATCAACTAATGCAATAAATTCACCATCACCTAACAGAATTGATTTGCACAAGAATCAGGGGATTATTTTTGTTGTAACCATTACATCGTTCCATTTGGAAAGCTAAATGGAAACTATCACGTATTGCTGAAGAGGAAGGCTCATATTATTATCCTTGGCAATCTGAAATTCAGAAAAAAGGATGCTTTTAAGATCAATGATTTACACTCCCTACAATAATGGAAAGGGAAACAGTGACATTTTATTTTAGTTAATATCATATTCGATCTCCGTGCTGAAAATAAGTCAGCCACCCTTCTTACTTTCTTTAAGGCTTCGATACACAACTTCCGGTGTTTAGATCCATTCTTGCTGCGAGAAACTAGCCATGTTGTTAGCAGTCGATAATAATGAATGCTGTTCAGTGGAAATGCATTTCAGATCACAACGAGTAAATAAAAATAATCGTAACAATAATGAATAAGAAAAATGTGTTAGCAAATAAATTTGAAATTATTAAATAAGTATAATTTACGTTAGAAAAAGTGTAACTTACTTAGATTCCTGTTTTCGTTCAATTTTTCTTGAACTGATAAAATTTGAAGGAGCAAGACGAACAACTTTGGAGAATGGCTTATTCAATTTTGGGTTTTTGAAGGAGCCTGTTCTCGCACTCAGAGTTGAAGAGACTATCCCTGCTGATAAGTAGTCTCTAGATAATTTGTCCGAACCAAATTTCATATTAAAAAGGTAGTATTAGTTCTAATAAATTTGTATTAATCTTCTAACTAACACGAACGGCGAAATCGTCCAGTATAGCTATCCGCCATATTTTCGTAACTTGATTACGTATCTCTACCGGAAATAATTCCCATTTCCTATGACTTGGCTCGTAAAGCTGTGTATAGCGCTGCTAGATGAGTCGGGGATTCGTAAACACTTAAAGATGGATGGTACAACCTATGTACTTATAATCGAGTCCAAGAGCTATAACCTAATAAAATGAGTCCTATGATCTGGAAATTGCTTTGAGTGCACTCACAGCAATATGCGGTTAATATGACCCGCTTGTGAGATTCATATGATTCTTCCAATACGACCCATTTAAGAGAGTCGTTGGACACAGATGTCAGTAAGAGTTGTTTGACCCGAATTTCCGAGTCGCCATTCTCGGGTCAGTTGACTCGACTGTACAAGAATTAAGACTCATTAACGGAATGTTTACTATAGGCGTGTATACTTATTTACACATTTTTACATACATATTTATATACTTTTTCAGCTACTTACACACTTACAGGTATGTAGTCATATTTACACAAATTAACACACGTGTATACACAATATACACAAGTTTACACACGAGTATATATCTATTCACACAAGTTTACATACATCTATACACTTATTTACACAAGTTTACACTTTTGAACACATCTGTATAGAGTATTTACACAACTTTACACACATTTAAACACACGTACACAAGTTTACACACGTTTATACACCTATTTACACAGGTTTACGCTTATGTACAACTCTGTACAGCTTATTTACACACGTTTACACACATTTATACATATATGTGCACAAATTTACACACGTGTATAATCAATTTACGCATCTGTAGAGCTTATTTACATAAGCTTACACAAATAACTACATAAATTTACACATGTACACACGATATATACAAGTTTACACACGGATATACACCAATTCACACAGTTTTACATACGCCTATACACCTATTTACACAAGTTTACACTTTTGTACACATCTGTATAGCATATTTACACATTAATACCTACAGGTACACAAATTTACACACGTGTATACACCAATTTACACAGGCTTACACACCTATTTACACAATTTTACACACGTGTATACTGATATTTACACAAGTTTACATTTGTATACCGACCTGTATTTGCATTTTATCATCTTTATAGTCAAAATTCGCCAGCAGGAGATAGAACTCCAAGCTTGTACGCAGAAAAAAGGATTTTAATAATATATCTGTTGCTAAATTCTAAAATACCGATCGCCGTGTTCATAGAGAAACGA
>JAHWFO010086760.1:12418-23785 GCA_023313115.1 Rhysida immarginata
CGTTGCCGGAAATGATTCCCATTTCCTATGACTTGGCTCGTAAAGCCGTGTATAGCGCTGTTAGATGAGTCGGGGATTCGTAAACACTTGAAGATGGGTCGTACAACTTATCTACGAAGTACTGTATTCTTATAATCGAGTCAGAGAGCTATAACCTAATAAAATGAGTCCTATGATCTGGAAATTGCTGTGAGTGTGTGCACAAAAATGAAGGCATTATTTTTGTTATAACCGTTACATCGTTCTCATTATAAATCTACAAGATTCCTTTTACATTCCTTTGGATAGGCTAAATGTATTGCTGAAGAGGAAGGCTCATATTAGTATCCTTGGCAATCTGAAATACAGAAAAAAGGATGAGTTTTAGATCAATGATTTACACTCTCTACAATAATGGAAAGGGAAACGGCGACATTTTATTTTAGTTAATAGCATATTCGACCTCCGTGCTGAAATTAAGGCCCCGACCTTATTTTCTAATAGCATAAGTCAACCATCCATCTTACTTTCTGTAAGGCCCCGATCCATTCTTGCTGCGAGAAACTAACCATGTTGTTAGCAGTCGATAATAATGAATGCTGTTCAGTGGAAATGAATTTCAGATCACGAGTAAATAAAAATTAATTGAAACAATAATGAATAAGAAAACGTGTTAGCAAATAAATTTGGCACTATTAAATAAGTATAATTTACATTAGGAAAAAAGTGTAACTTACTTAGATTCGTGTTTTCGTTCAATTTTTCTTGAACTGGTAAACTTTGAAGGAGCAAGACGAACAACGTCGGAGAATGGCTTATTCAATGTCGGGTTTTTGAGGGAGACTGTTCTCGCACTCAGAGTTGAAGAGACTATTCCTACTGTTAGATAGTCTCTAGATAACTTTTCCCATCCATAGTCATATTAAAGAGTGGTATTAGTTTTAATAATTTTGTATTAATCTTCTTACTAACACAAACGGCGAAATTGTCCAGTATCGCTATCCGCCATGTTTTCGTAACTTGATTTCGTATCTCTACCGGAAATGACTCCCATTTCCTATGACTTGGCTCGTGGCGCTGTTAGATGAGTTGGGGGTTCGTAAACACTTGAAGATGGATGGTACAACTTATCTACGAAGTACTGTATTCTTATAATCAAGTCAGAGAGCTATAACCTAATAAAATGAGTCTTACGATCTGGAAATTGCTGTGAGTGAATATGACTATATAAAATGTGTAAGTAGCTGTGAAAATATATAAATATATGTTAAAATTTGATTGAGTTACACAGTCAAAATTGTGACAAGTGCTAGTTAGTACTCACAAGTGAACACGTATTATGATGTTGAATGAGTAACTTGGAAACTTCTTGTTAGAATTAGATCAAATTTTAAAGGTATACACAGTCTTATGTACTCTGTTATTCCTCCAAATTTCATTAATCTAGGCTTTACAGAATCTGAGTTATTAACTTGTTGATCTTGGTGGCGGCATTTTAATTTCTGTTCATATCTCAGTTATCGTTCATATTTGAACCCATGTTCATAGGACGTTTTGTGTTTATCTTAACCTCTATAATACCCCCTTTAAGTATTTTACATTCGATGTAAATCACCCTGTATAATAGGCATTTAACGTTCTGATATTTTTTTGCTTGAATGAAAATTTCATCTTTGAATGAAAACTGTTCAACTTTGTCTTGCAACGAATTTGTACTGTACCGAACAATACACTGAACGACCAATTTATTAGAGACACCCCGCTAATAGCGTGTTGCGCCTCCTTTAGCGGTGAGAACTACCTGAATACGTGCTGGCATGGATTCAACAAGGTGTTGAAACTGTTGCGGAGGAATAGCAGCCCAGGCTGACGTCACACGGCCCCGTAATTGGTACAGGTTGGACGGTAGTGTGGGATGGCGTCGGATGGTTCTCTCCACTTCATCCCATAAATGCTCGATCGGTTTGAGATTGGGTGACCGAGCTGGCCACTGAAGCAGGTGGAAGTCCGCGTCATGTTCCTCGAACCAGTCCAAGACCATTTGAGCACGGTGACAGGGAGCATTGTCCTGCTGAAACTCTCTGTCACCACCAGGGAACACAGTCATCATGAATGGGTGTATCTGACCGGCAACAATGTTCAGTTAGTGTGTCGCATTCAGGGATGTGTCTACGGATATCAGACGACCCAGTGTTCCCCAAGAGAAGACACCCCAGACCAGAACTCTTCCTCCACCCGCCTGTACGGTTGTCTGCTGACAGGATGGGTCCATGGCCTCATGGTTTCTGCGCCAGATGCGCAGTCTGCCGTCCGCATGATGAAGTAGGAACCGCGATTCGTCGGATCAGGCGACCTTCTTCCACTCATCCAGTGTCCAGTGGCGATGCCTGTGTGCCCATAGCAGCGCGCTTTCCTATTTTGCGGTGACAGCGACGGTACTCGTACTGGCCCCTGTTGTGAAACCCAGCTCGGTGCAAGGTGCGTCGCACCGTATGCTCCGAAATGGGTTGGGATGCTCTCTCATTGAACTGCGCTGCAATTTGTTGGGCTGATTCCGTCCTTTTGCTGTGGATGATTCGTGCCAGTCGCCGTTGGCCTCGTTCATCCACGGCCCTATTTCGTCCGGAGTTGTGTTTGTTGGAGGTTGTTTTTTGGCATAATTGCCATTCACGAAATACCCTTGACACTGTTGCACGGGAAAACCGAGGAGGTTCGCGGTTCGTTCATGCCTCGTTCAAAGTCGGTCAAATTCTTGGATTTACCCATATTCAGTCCATTTCCGCTGCTGACTGCAACTTGTGATCCAATGCATCCCTTTTAAACCCCGCTTCGGCCTGTTCCATTGTTTGGGTGTCAGTGGGAGGCCGGTCCATTTTCCGTAAGAGGTGTCTCTAATAAATTGGTCGTTCAGTGTATTTGGTCCATTAGATATAAAGCAATGTGCCTTTCTTGTTCTCGGAATTCCAGATATGTTATTTTTCCCGTCAATTCTCCAGCTGTTATCTAGATTTGATACTTCATTTTTGACTTTTGACGCAGGTTCATAAATTATTCTGACGTTCTTGCATATTTCTTGTGGAGCTCGGATGCTGTACACGGGCCATATTTTCTAGCTTTGCAAGCTTCTCTGGTGCGACGTTTAAGTGTGCCTCTTATTCCGTCTATGCATCCTTTCCCATGGGAAGTGGCCGAAAAATGCCATTCCATAGGTTTTTTGAGCGTCATTTTGCACTTTTGTTGTGCAGCACCATCTGATTGCTACAAAATCTTAATAATGAAGTGAGAATGAGATATTTTGGAATACTCAATTATCGTTTGATTCAAAACTGCTACAGCGTACTTAACATGTTGCAGGTAATCGGACACAATTACAACAGGTTCCTTTGACACTTTGGCATTGCTAACTTCTCTGTAATATACTACGGCTGTATATAAAGTAGTAGATGTATGTTTCCACTGAGCAGACTGGATCTCATCCTGATCCATATGAGCATTCTTCTCCGACGGGTTCACCCAACTAGTCACGCGTTGGCGCAATGCGTGGAAAGGGATGGGGACTATGTCGAAAAGTGAATAGTGCATTACATAGAGGTCAAATGTGGGTATAAGATACAAAAAGAATTTTGAAAATCGGTTAACAAATAAAAAAGTTACAGCCATGGAGGCATTACTTTTCAAAACGCCCTCGTGGTATTTTCAAATTTATGAAAACGTTTGGTAAAATTCTATTCCTTTGACTTACGAAGCTGTCCTTAGATTCACTGCATTTTCAGATTGTAGCATATAAAAACCGTCTATCCGTTGTCAAATAGTATGGTTCTATATGTTTGAAATTATTTTTTAAAAGAGATGCTCATTCCCGATATCGTTACAATCAATTCAAATTGATTGAAGACAAATGATACATAAATTATTCAGCTGACTTCTCTATCTAGATTATCCTTCATCTATTTCGCTCTCATTGAGCAGAATTTTGAAAAGACTAAAAAAAATTCTTTCGTATGCCGTTTTTGATCAAATAATAAAAATTATTACTCTAAAAGGGTTTAAGTTGTAATTTTAATTGTTATTTTTATCAGATTACACACTTATATCCTCATCCATTCCAGCATGGTAGGCATCGTGCTAAGTATTCATGATGTTGAGGGTACATGCAGCCCCAACTATCGGCCGCCGTAGCTGATATTCGGCAATCTTCGAAAATTGACATTAAAAATCCAATTTTCACATATTTAACCGTTAATTTTAGGGAAACGAATTATTGCATAAAATATATTAAGACAAACTGCATCTAATGACACCATAAAATCAACAAGTGAAAATTCCGTGTCACTTGACCTTTAATATGGGACAGAGCGCGAACAAATTTGATGGTGAGATAGCCGGAATAGATACAATAGCACGTGCTCTAATGGAACTATTATTATGATGGGGTACCCTTAAAAATTTCCAATCACCAGATATGGCATATAATATATCTAACAACTCGTAACGACGTATTATGAACAAATATAACGAATACTTGAAGGACAAGTACCACTAAAAATCACATATGCTTTTTTACTTTAATTTTGTTAGTTCATGACGTTTATAGTACACTTTCATTAATAATTTTCTATAAAAATCATCACATTCCTTAAAAATCTGCGATGAAAACGGCAAAATACGACAGTGAGTGAAAAACGGCGTCCACCATGATTATGTCTAGCAGGCTGGCGCTGTGACGTCATCGGCCTGCTGCAGAATTCAGTAGGGGAGACGTAAGAGAGCTAATCTAATTGCTTGTAATCTTCGACAGCGTGATTTTTTTAAAGTAAACTTACAAGAAAGAGTTTCTAAATATTACCTTGGCCATTTTAATTCATTTAATGACCTCTGTGTAAAGGAATGTTTATTGAAATGTGTGTAGCTTAGGTTAGTGAAGTCACGACTAAATGATTTTAAAAAAGGAGATGTTATATGAATGACATTGAATGAATTTGGAAACTCTTCTTAGCACAGTTTTGCTCACGAATATATCTGACTTCGATGTTGACCATGCCTTATAAACTTCGTTTGGTATTCGTGTGTAACAATTCTGCTTCACCCTTTTCTGCTCAAGAAGTAGGAAAAAAGCAATGGATCCTGGCAAAAGCAACAGGGTCTGCTCTGTTCACTTTCCAGGAGTGAATCTGAGGTCGATCCAATTGTTTATCAAAGAAAAAATAGGAAAAGAAACTATTCAAAACCACCACTTTTATAAGATATGTGTAATCGTCCAAGCAAAAAAAAACAAAAAAAACACGCTGTAATCCAAATAAATAAATGAAAATGCTGCCTGTTATTAGAAATTTTGCGATTTTTCGTACGAAAAATAATTACGACATTTAAAATTTTTTCGTTTTCGTCTATCCACTTATTTAACGGAATTTTTCAAGATTTTCGTAGGGAATTTCGTGTGCAATTTGCGTATGACGAAACGAGTGCGCACTTATCTGCGCATCAGCTCCCCGATTCATAATGGACGCGGAACACTGCTCTAGCTCCGTCGATTCAGCTTGAACGTAAAATGCATTTCGACAGCACAAATAACCCTATTAAATAAACAGGAATTACCTACTGCAGTAACTTAAGCAAAATGCTGATAAAAAATCTATAATAGTCGCGTTCACAACCTCTTAACTTATCTTGCTTAAGTCACTTTCAGTGACGTCATTTTCAGGAAAGCGAAGGGGCGGCGGAAAAAGATGGCGGAGATGATGGTGACCCCGAATGAGGGGGAATTTTCGGATCGTTGAATTCGTTGACGCCGGTCTTTTGCAGAAATTTCTTCATCCTGTTTCCAGATAAGACTATTTTGCTGAGCCAAAATAGAACCAAAAATAATTTTTCTTTTATTTTTTTGATAAGATAAACTTCAGTATTAAATTTGCCGGCGCTCAGTAATTCAACTCTGACGTTTTTAGGGTTATTTTTAATCAATATCCAGTGAATATTGAATCGGTACTGGACAGGCTTCCGCCCCAAGTGGGGCTGAATGCCATGGATGTAGAGACTCAATCGATACATGATAGTGATTATGAAGACATGTCTGATCTCTCTTCATGTTCGATTAGTTATGAAACTCAATCTCAAAAAAGGAAACTTCCTGAACAGCGTCAAAATGATTTTCTAGTAAATGCTCTTAATACACTTGACTCAGACACCTAGGACGATAATAAAAGTAGTCCTAGCAGACACTACTGCTACTAAAAATAAAAAAAGAAAAAGTAGTAAGAGGAAAAATAAAAATAATAATGAAAATCTTAACGCTCAAAAATCTTCTAACCAGTCCAAAACTAAATTAAGCAATAAAGATTTATCAGAAGACTTGAATGAGCCAAATCGACAATTGGTCAAAAATTCAAATAAAGATAATATGGGTATAGAAACTGGCATAAACATAGATTGTCCTTCCCTTACTAATGGAAAGAGTGATAGTAGAGCTAGATTAATGGAAAAACCGTCAACCTCTTCTACTAAACCTACTCCTCAAAATCTTAAAAAGATAACTGAAGCTGATTTAGCCACGTTAGCCAAGCCATGGTTACTTGTATCGGTCTATCTCCCTCAGAGTGGAACCGTTGAACATCAGAGTAAAGACAAGGGTACAGCGAGTCCTCGGTGCTCCTCCAGGGAGATTACCCCACCTCAGCTAAAAAAAATCATGTCTTCCTTAAGTTGTGGATATAAACTATGTGACTTCTTTTTCAAATGGGAAATTCCTGGTGAAATTCAAATCCTCTACACAAGCCCTAAGAGCCCTTAACTATGAAGATCTTGGCCCCTTTAAATTGACGTATAAGTTGCCTATATTCCTATGCTCCTCGACAGGGATTATAACTGGAGTTAACGCTTCCTTGACGGAGGATGAGATTATTGGCTCGCCTCGAAATCATCCACATCTCATCAAAGTTCGGAAAATTCCGGTTCCATATAAAGATGCCAGATATTGCAAATTTATCCTCTACTTCACAACGTATAATCTTCCTACTGAATTTAAACTAGAGCACCAAATTTATCCGGTGGAAACATACATTCCACGGCCCTTACAATGCGGGAATTGCCACTCTTTAAATCATCACAGTAGCAAATGCGCACAGTCAATGAGATGCTCACGTTGCCTGTCCTGCGATCATTTAAGAGAAGCTTGCCGAGCTACATCTGCGAAATGTGCAAATTGTGGGGCATCTCATTCCTCCTATTATAGAGGATGCAATAAATACTTAGAAGAGTTTAAGATTAAGGAGAAGATGAGAACCTTGTATGTTTCTATAACTGCGGCCAAAAATATGTTAGTAAATGATGAAATTGCAAAAAAAAGACAAAATACCTCTTATGCTCAGATTCTTTCTTGTGTGTCAGCAAACAACATTGCATTATCTACTAAGTCAGCTGATACAATAGAGAACCAGAATCATATAGAGAGTCCTCGTAATACATATCAAAACATACGCCCAAATAATAATAGGAAAACTAATGAAAGTCAGAGATATGAAAGTGATGCTTCTAACATTAGCATCCTACAAAGAAGAGACTACATCCCTGCTTCTCAAAGAAAGACTTCGCATGAACCAGAGCACGAAAGATCAGAAACGTCCATCAACCTTATCTATATATTAAGGTTGTTTATGTCCACGATAAAGAGTTTAATACATAATGCATGGCAATAACCAAAAGCACAATATGGCAAAAAAAGTTACCAACTCATTGTTAAACGATCTTCCCATAGCCCTAGAACAACTTAATTTATTAAACACTAATCAAATACAGGACTTATTGACCTGGTGGGACACCTCGCCTGCTCCTTCACATGTCCCTGATAATGTCCCTACAAAAGATAACTCATTGGAATGTTAGGGGAATAAGGAAGAACTGGGAGGAATTTACCATCCTCTCCAGGACTACGGATATTATGGCTATTAGCGAAGCTAAATGTACAGATAATGATAACATCAAAATTCCAGCTAAAATTACTCATTATAATCTTACCCCTCACCCAAAAAGTGGTCAAATAATAGGTATCGCCCCTAAAATACCTCACTATGTATTGACCTCTTCTCAATCTCAGTGGTTCGAATTGATGCATATCGTAATCTTTGGCAGAGCGGGATGGTATCATCTTTATTATATTTACATCAAGCGAGTTCTAACAGAACAAATATGGATGGACCTTTTTGAAAATTTAGAATCTCCCTTCCTAATAATTGGGGATTGGAACTGTCGATCCCCTATGTGGGGATGTACCTCTTATAATGTGAATGGACGTAGATTAGAAAAGTTTATTGATCAGCTTCAATTACAAACCTATTTCCCGCCCTTCTGCACCTATGAAGCCCTTTCGACTAAGTACTATTCCTCTATTCTGGACTTTGCTCTTACTTCAAATGATTTTCCGTATATAACCTCCTGTAATAGGGTTAATGAGTCGGGGGGAAGTGACCACTTTCCAATTGTATGTTCTGTCGACGCCGCCAGTTTTACCTATTTGACTCCTGTAAATGGTAATATAACAACAGGGCTATTAAAAAAAGAAAGCTGCCGTGGGCTGTCAACCCTGCCTTGTAGATTCTCTCGAGATGGATTATATGGGGTATGTATTAATCGGGAGGATGATCGAGTTCTGACTTCTACTATTGAGGGCCACACTGATAGTTCCCTTGTTAGAGATTCTAAAGAGTCAACAGTTCCGAAGGAGGATAATCGTCAAAGAGTGTTTAATATAAAGAGCCCAGAAGATTTCTCCAGGAACAAGGACGATGAACTTGATGAAAAAAATTTACTTTGGTCATCTGCTAATTCACCTGAACCTCGTGTCGAATACCTATTGCAACAAGTTGAATCCAGCTGTCAAATTATTCATAATTCCGTAAATAAGACGTCTGCGAAAATTATCCCTACCAAGGGTAGGGCTCCGGACTGGTGGAATGAGGAATGTAAGAAAGCTACTTATATTCGTAATTCTGCTAAAAGATGTTTCCGACTCTGCAGAAGCCTAGATTGTTTGTTAAGTTTAAAAAAAGCTCAGGCACAGGCTAACAAAATTTTAAAGAAAACCAAAAGACGCCATTGGAGAATCTTCTTGGCATCTTGTCGAAATTCTAGTGAAAGCAAAATTTGGTCGTCAGTTAAAAGTTTAACTAGGAGCCCAAGAGCTAAAACCCCCATTGTAGTTGACGTTAATGGGCTCCCGATGTCCCCGTTTATGTCGGCTCACTCTTTGTTGAATTTCTTTGCTGGTTCTCCTGCAGAATCCTGTGGTCCTGACTTTCCTAGCCTTGAGGAGGACGAGCATGATAATTTAATTAATAACAACAATGGCTGGGCTGCGGCTTTTTCTTATCAAGAAATGAAGAATGCTCTCCTAATTTCCAAAAATAAGTGTCCCGGTCCAGACGATATTTGGATAGACTCGATTAAAAAACTCCAAAAAACACATAAGTTAACCCTATTAAAAATTTTTAACATATCTTGGAAAACTGGTTTTCTTCCTAGGGCTTGGCAAGATGGGATTATTATTCCAATCCCAAAAAAAGCTAATCCAACTTCACCCAGTGATTTTCGACCTATTACCTTGACATCTTGTTTGGTTAAAATTCTAGAAAGAATGATTAACTCAAGATTAAGTATGTTCATTGAGTCGAACAAGATTCTCCCTAAATATTTGCTGGGATTCCGCAAGGGCAGACAATGTAATTGGGCAGTAATAAGGCTTGTTGATTATATTCATTGGAATTGGGAAAAAAATAATTATGTGGTAGCAATTTTTATGGACATTCAAAAAGCATACGATTCGGTTGATCATTCAATTCTTCTAAGAAAACTGAAAGACTTACAGATACCTTGGTGCTTCAGGAATTGGATCCAGAGTTTTATAAGGAATCGTAGAATGGGTATCAAAACATTATTTAACGTAGTGTGGGCTCCTCAACATAAAGGATTACCTCAAGGATCTATCTTAAGCCCAATATTATTTGCCTTATTTACTTGTGATATTCATAAATACATTGACCCTGACTTTGAAATTTCTGTTTTTGCGGATGATATTGCAATCTGGTTTGCCCATTCGTCGCTTCCGCTCCTGAAAAAAAAATGTCAAAAAGTGTGCGAAGATATTCAAGGTTGGAGCCAGGAGCATAACTGAAAATCTCGGCTGAAAAATCGGTGGTAATGGTCTTCACAAAAAGAAAAAAGCCAAGTTGTTTTACCATCAGATTAGAGGAAGAACCCCTGCCTTATAGAGATCAACACAAATTTTTAGGGATTACTCTAGACTATCGACTAAGCTGGACCCCTTTTATTAAATCATTAGTCGTTAAGATTCATCAAAGACACTCATTATTAAGACGGCTCATGGCCATTACCTGGGGCCCGCCATGGAATATGCAAAAAGCACTCTTACAATATTATGTATTATCCGTTTTGGACTCATATGGCCCCTTCTTGATACAAACGTCGCCTAATAAAACCAGAGAACTCTTTATTTTAGAACGACGATTATTTAGACTAACTTTGGGAGCCTTATCGACTTCGCCAACACCTGCTCTTTATGTAGATATGGGGATCCCTCCTCCTCATATTAGATGGTCCTTAAGTTTTGCAAAATTCATTTCAAATTATAGCCAATACTATTCTAGGGTAAGTTCTACAGAGATTGGCAGCATTATCGATGAGGCTATTCGATCAACCTTCCTTAAGAGTCTAGCTGTTGAATGTTTTGATACCCATCCCTTATCGGATCTACACATTGCACCATACTTATATATTAGTAACCCTTTACTTTTTATGGATACGGACCTGAAGAAGCTCATATTAATCCCCCCTTGGCCAAAAATAGGGACTGGAAACCCTGCTGCATTAGTGAACGAAAAAATTTTTGTTGATTTTTCGGGGTATAATACAATATATACCGATGGATCGTTTGATCCATTAAATTGGATGGGTGGAATCGGAGTATTCATCCCTCCTGATGAGTCTCTGGCCCTGAGTTGTTTCCCGATATTAAACTCGTTTACAGTGGAAGCGGCAGCTATTTCTCTCGCCCTTACATGGATCCGTCACCAGGAGCATAAGAAATGGATTATTCTTACTGACTCAAGAAGTACCTTATCAGCTATATTCCACGCATTAGAAAAAAATAACTGGTTCCATAGATCCATCATTGGACAATTGATAGAAGCTTTTTTAGATCTCTTACAAAATAACTTTGTTATAATATTTATGTGGATCCCCGCTCATAGAGGTATATTTGGAAATGAACAAGCGGATGCTTTGGCAAAAAAAGCTAGACTATATGAGGGACCAAAATCCACCGTGGCAATTCCAACAGTGGCACTCAACAGTATCCTGAAAAGGAAATATTTTGAAATC
>JAHWFO010086760.1:24185-50558 GCA_023313115.1 Rhysida immarginata
TTATTATTATTTTCGTACGAAAAATCCCAAATTGTATATTATTTAAGAAACAGAATCCAAAATGTTTTACTACTGAAAAATTAGTCAAAGACTTTTTGTAAGGAAATTCAAATTTTATTCATAAGCAGATAAAGAAAACTAAGTAGGAATAAATGATAAATCAATAAAAACTAAGTTGGAATAAATGTAAATATGCTATAAATATGTCTTTAGTATCTTCGGTATTTAAACGCACAGTACTCCTAAAAAGGGAAATTCTTTCCCCATAATGCTCACAACACAATTTGGAAGAACTTTTTTTATTTTTCCCAAGCCTACCCTAGATCCAATACGTAAACTGCCGATAACCTACTGTATCTATATTGCCTGTATAAATAATAAAAGTTAATGAGATAACTGTCTAAAAATCATACAAAATTATGAATATTAGGCGACAGTGTCGGACTGGCCATATACCAAGGGGTGCGAATGCACCCCGGGCCTCCCCTGCCTCAGGCCCCCTTGACCCTGGTCCGTTTCAGCTCACAAGAGATTATTTTGAGATTGCACCGTGGGCCTCTGATAGTCAGTCCGACCCTGTTAGGCGATGTGGGAGGGGCGTTTTCCTCATCATCGCAGTTGCCTAGAAGTTCAACTGGCATATCTTTTTATTTGCAGGTCCAATTGGTATGATCTAATTTCACAATTTCCAAAAAATTCATAGAATAGTTTCTAAAATCTCCATCGAAATTTTTGTCGCTTGAAGAGAATTCAGAACTGCTATCCGAGAACTTCCTACAATATTAAAATAAGCTACAGCTTGCATTTCAGCAGGCCCATGACGTCACGGGGATTCAAAAAGAAATACGTATATAAACGCAGTTTTTATATACGAGTATTTAGAGAGATTTTTGGCAATTTTTATTATTACTACATTAATTTATTTTCTGTCTGGATTATTTAGACAAAAATTAGTTTTTAAGTGGTACTTATCCTTTAATGATGGCCGAAATTTGTTTAAAGCACATGTTCTAATAATACAATATGTCACCTTTAGAGCTTTCAAAGCTAAGATATAGCATATAATATATCACACATCCCATAACGATGCGCCATGGATAAAAATATCAAGTAATTAATGACTGTTGGAATGATTTACTAGCACGTGTTCTAATGATATCATATGGAACTTTCCTTTTTCAGACATGGCATGTAATATATCAAACAACTCATAACGAAGTCCCATGAATGAATATAACAATTAATGATAGTGGTAATTAGTTTAGTAGTACGTATTCTCATGGTACCATATCTTACCATTGGAACTTTCATTCTGAGATATGGCATATAATATATCAAACCACTCATAACAACGTGTCATGAACGAATATTACGAGTAATTAATGACAGTGGGAATGAGTTTAGTAGTACGTGTCCTAATCCTACCACATGGTACTATTGGAACTTTCCATTCTGAGATATGACAAGTAATATATCAAACATTTCGTAACGAAGTACCATTAATTAATATAATGAATAATTAATGATAGTGGAAATTAGTTTAGTAGTACGTGCCCCAATCGTACCATATGGTACCATTAAAACTTTCAATGCTAAGATATGGCATGTAATATTTCAAACAACCCGTAAGGAAGTACCATGAATGAATATAGCGAGTAATTAATGATGGTGGTAATAGTAGTACGTATTCTAATGGTACCATATGGTACCATTGGGACTTTCCATTCTGAGATATGGCATGTAATATATCAAACATTTCATAACGAAGTACCATGAATGAATATAAAGAGTAATTAATAAGAGTGGAAATTAGTTTAGTAGTACGTGCCATAATCGTATCATATGGTACCATTAAAACTTTCAATGGTAAGATATGGCGTGTAATAAATCAAACAACTTGTAATGATGTGCCATGAGTGAATTTAACAAGTAATTAATGATAGTGGTAAATAGTTTAGTAATACGTGTTCAAAAGGTGCCATATGGTATTGTTGGAACTTTCAATGCTAAGATATGGCATTGGATATATCAAACCACTCAAACAAGGTATCATGAATGAATATGAGTAATTAATGACATTTGGAATGAATATAACGAGTAATTAATGATAGTGGTAATTATTTTAGTTGTACGTGCCCTAGTCGTACCACATGGTATCATTGAAACTTTCCATTCTGAGATATGGCATGTAATATATCAAACATTTCATAACGAAGTACCATGAATGAATATAATGAGTAATTAATGAAGTGGAAATTAGTTTAGTAGTACCAGTCCTAATCGTACCACATGTTACCATTAGAACTTTCAATGCTAAGATATCGCATGTAATATATCAAACAACTCGTAATGAAGTACCATGAATGAATATAACGAGTTGTAATGATAGTGGTAATTAGTTTAGTAGTACGTATTCTATATGACTTTCCATTCTGACAAGGGGACATTACGACATCGGAATTTTAGTTTAATACGAGACTTCGTGTAGTTGTAGTGTACCTTTAGGATGTTAATATACTTAAATATTAAGGCGCACTATTCAGCCAATTTTGAAAAAAGTCGGTTTAAAGTTTCGAGCACCATACATAAGGGAAAGTTTTCCTCCTTGATTGCAAGTGATCCAATAGCTCAGACGGCAGCGTGGTTGCTACTCACAAGTCAAAGTGTGAGGTGAATTCAATCTTTATATATAAAAATTCAGGCTCAGGGTGCGTCTGTAAATGTTCTAAAAACTTTTGAACCACTTATCCGATTGAGCTCATATTTGCAACATATATTCCTTAGGTCCAGAGTAAGATTTACATATCTCTAAAGTAGGGGGGAAGGGGTAAAAATCTTATATCTTGGTTTATGTTTGTTTGTTTACTCAAGAGATGGCGGTAGAGTTTGTTTATCTTTTCCTTGAAACCGAAACTGGACTAACTGCGCAGAAGCAGAACAGCAAAAAACTTCCGTTTTCCTCCGGATGTGTAGTAGTGTTTGCACATGTCAAGGGAGGAAACGCAAGTTTTTTGCTTCTGCGCAGTTACTCCAGTTTCGGTTTCATTGGAAAAGTCTACATAAAAATTCAGGGTGCGTCTGTAAATGTTCTTAAAACTTTTGAACCATTTTTCCTTTTGAGCTCATACTTGCACGAGATGTTCGTTAGGTTTAAAGTAAGGTTTACATGTGCCGAGTGTCAGGTTGGCCCAAAGGGGAAAGGGTAAAAATAATATTTTGCTTGGTCTGTTTGTCGGACATGAGCCTACGATATGAGCGAACCAACAATGTATGTCATGTCCTACAATGTAGAGTAAAGTTTGTGCAACAATAGGCCATAAAAAATTACTTTGGCTATGGCAATGACATATATTAAAGATAGACTCCGAATCCTATTGTTGTAACTTGAAGCAAATTGGGAAGCTCCATGCCCAGAACTGTCATGGCCGAAAGTGAGTGAAGATGATGCAAAACACATGGCTAAACAGAAGAGTAGCTGATTAATAATTCTTTCATACGCCGATCACGGAATGATAAGTTTATCTTTTCGTTTACTTTGTATTTGAAGTATTTTATTATATTTTATAAACAATTTTTCGATCATGGTTTCAATTTCAATTTCGTTTCGATTGTCTTTCAGTTAGGTATTTTCATTTTAGTTACGTATTTTTGATTTATTTTTGAGGAAAATGGTTCCTGATCCTTTTGTTTTGTTTGTTTGTACAGTTGTACGCAGTTTAACTTTGAGGAATGGTTTTGAATTAATTATTCCTCAGGCCCAAAATCTTCAAAAACAAAGCAGCCAGACAGCTAATTACTCCACGGCTCACTCCTGCCCAGAACTAACATGGCTCAATTTGCTTCACTTTTTGCCGCTGTTAACAATAGAATTCGGAGTCTATCTTTAATATACGTCATTGGGCTATGGTCATGGATGAAGAAATACAGGATGGGAAACTCCATTGTTTAAAGCGTGATTTTTTTTTCCTGGCGCTCTCTGGCCGTTTGCGTGGGCATTACTCTCTGTCTAGCAGACGACTTTACTTTTCCTTATTGGCCTCGATGGCTCAGTGGTTGCGTGATCTCCTCTGATGAACACCTCCTAGATGGAAGGCCTGATAACGGAAACGTCATACATTGTTACATCATCATTAGTCAACCAAATTTAGGGCTTATTATTGGTAGAAATAGGATTAACAATGGTGGACTAATGATGATGTAACAGCGAGGCCAACGAGAGACAGGCCAGGGCACTCAAAAGTCACATGATCATCGGGGTCCGGGCAAAAATCCATCCTTCATTGTTTCCAACAAACTAAAAAATACTGACTGTTAAAATCCAAGATGGAGACAATGAAGGATGAATTGTTGACCGGACCCCGATGGTCATGTGACTTTTGAGTGCCCTGGCCTGTCTCTCGTTGGCCTCGTGTAACAGTTATGACGTTTCCGGTATCAGGCCTTCTGTCTAGGTGATGATGCTCTGATGCCCGTAGATGTGGCTTCGATCCCGGCCGAGGATGACGAGGATTTTTTCAGGGGGGAAAATCTATATATATAACCGGCTAATGTCATCGCTATGTTGCCAAGGTTACGTATACATTGCTTGTATCAGCATTGTTTGATGGCATTTTAAACTTATATCAGCATTGTTTGAAACTACAATTGGTAGGATGTTTACCTTAAATCCTACAGAGAGGGAGAAATGGTTCCTCTGAATTCTCCTTCTACATGCTCGAGGAGCCACCTCTTTTGATGATTTAAGAACTGTAAAAGGAAACCCTGTTCCATATTCAACCTTCCAGGAAGCCTGCATTTCAAGGGATCTAACTGATGTTGACTCGGAATGGGGTACTTGCCTAAATGAAGCTGCGAATGAAACGCCAATACAGCTTAGGCAATTATTTGCATTTGTCCGCACCATGTGTCAACCGTCTGATGCAACCAAATTGTTGGATAGAGATAAAGACAATCTCATGGAAGACTATAAGAGACGCTTTCCTGATGGAGAAAAGAATCTCTCCATATATGACATTTAAAAAAACAGAATCTGTGTTGCAGACACATGGAAAGTCATTGGCACATTGTGGGCTCGAGGTTCCACATGACAATTATAACGAGCACATCCACTCAAACAAATATTTCGACACAGACACCGAAAAAGCTCTATTCGATGAAAAATACGAAATGCTAAATCAAGGACAAAAACGGGCTTTCGAAAAAATTAGGGAAGCAACAATTTAGCGTTTAGCAAAACGTCTTTTCTTTATTGACGGGCCTGCAGGAAGTGGTAAAACCTTCTACGAAACAATTATGCCTTACCTTCGTAGCACAGGCGATTTAGTTTTGCAATGTGCATTTACGGGCATAGCAGACATTACTTGAGGGAGGCAAAACTTCTCACAGCCTCTACAAGCTCCCTGTCCCAATTAACGAAACATCCACCTGTAATGTTAGACATGAAAGTGACACAGCAAAAGAACTGAAGAAAGCAAAAGTCATCATTTGGGATGAAGCACCCATGGCCCTACATCATGGTGTAAATGCTGTTAACATACTGTACAGGGAACTTTTCGTTGAACGCGCTCAAGTCCCTTCCAATACACCATTTAGCGGTGCCATATTTCTTTCGGTGGAGACATTAGACTAATTCTCCCTGTTGTTCCACATGGGAGTAGAACTGAGATACTTTCGTCATCCATGAAGAATAGTGAATGTTGGAAAGATGTTCAGATCGTGCCAATGACAAGAATGTTTCTCACGAACACCGAGGTCTCTCCGATTGGCTTTTAAAACTTGGAGATGAACAACTTCAAGAGCCTGGGTTAAAAGAAGAAAAACTTAGAGCTATCCAACTTATAAGATGGGTTGGACAACCCATCCAACCTGAGGATAACAGCATCGCAAATCATGCAATCTTGACTCCAAAAAAACTTGAGTCTCTTCAACTGTATGAAAATGTCCTTAGACGAATTCAGTCTGACTTGAAATGCTACACGAGCATAGATTCGATTCAGCAAGATAATGCAATTGCCAAGGAGGTAGGAAACTATCCTACAGTGTTCTTTAATAGCTTATCTCCCGGAGGTACGTATGCCTTCTCATAGACTTAACTTGAAAGTTGGTGCTGTATCATGCTACTAAGAAACCTTGATTTCACAAGAGGTCTTTGCAATGGCACGAGAATGATTGTGAAGCAAATGATGTCAAGTCATTGACTGTGAAATACTGACAGGACCATTTAAAGGTACCAGAGTATTTATTCCAAGAGTCATTCTTACACCAAGTGACCCTGATCTTCCGTTTATATTAAGACGAAAACAATTTCCATTGAGACTTTCTTTTCCAAAAGAAAGATCAACAAAAGCCACGGGCAAATACTGGATTCACTTGGCATTTACTTGCCATCTCCAGTATTCAGTCATGGCCAACTTTACGTTGCATTTTCAAGAACAACATCGTTCGAGACAGTTAGGATAAAAGTATTTGCAAGTGACGAACAAGGCAACTTGAAGAAAGACTACAGAGTATTCACTAAAATGTGATCTACAAAGAAGAATCGTCCAAATAATTAAATTCATGTATTGTTATATAATGTAGATTGTTGCAAAAAATTTCTTTCGAATAGTATCCAAAACACGTTATATTGGTTATTGAGTTGCAATGTTATTCCTACACTTTTCCGCAACAGGGCGGCTGGTACCAACACCTCCTAGAAAGAAGGCCTATACCAATACTTACTAGAGAGAAGGCCTGCGGACAAAGGGTGTATACATTGTTACATCATCATCAAGCGGCTATTTTTATTCTATTTCTACCAATAATAAGACCTAAATTTGGCTGCTTGATGATGTAACAATGTAAACACCTTTTGTCCGCAGGCCTTCTTTCTAGGGGTGCGTTTACTTATTCGTTCGGAGTCATGCTCCGAGTCAATGTGATCACGTGATCAGAGTACTAGCGTCATGGCTCAGAGTCAACACAACGACGTAACAATCGAAGACTTTGATCGTTATAATCATTTTTGTGCAGTATTGCCAATTTAGCCTTTTTTTCATGCGCTTGTCTTTTGTTGGACATTTTTAATAAAAATTAAACAATGCACTTCAACCATCTACCATTCATTTAAAAGTCTTCAATTCTCTTCAAAAACTCTCATCAATATTCATTGGTGAACTTGTTATTATTTATTCTTTTTATTTATTATTTTATCTTCTCCATTTATAAATGAGTATAGAATCATTCATTAATAAATAAACATATTATACTACTTCGTAAATTAATGTATAATGCACAAAATATTGAAATGAGCTTTTAAATTGGACACATCCCTGCTAAATTAGCAACACTACTTGTGAACGATTCAAGATATTTTTTCCCTTCTTCGCAACCTCCGGAGGCATCAGAAAAGCATGAGCAGTGCCCATGGCACTTTAGGTTATGGGGAACCTTTAATATTAAGTTATTTTTTATTAACAGGAATAAACAATAACATATTTTTTATTTTTTAATATTTTTATAAAAACCAAGTTCTGATCATAATTGTAATTTTAATTTATTATCATAGAGACTAGGGTGGCCTCATGCGTAAAGATGAACTGAGATTGAGCATATAAAAATTAATAATTATGCTGAAAAAATTGTCTTGAATCAAATTTTCGATCAATTTCAGCTAAATTTTCGTTTGTATCGTGCCAAGCCTACAACAATGGAAGGCTAACCAATTATGGTAGGCTATGATCGTGCACTTTGGAAAGATAGAGGCGGCCATGTTGATAGTTAAACAACGTATGCGCCAGCTTGAAAAAATAAAGTCTTCTCTTGTTTGTGTGGTTGCCACGGCTCCTAACAAGCGCGCTCGCAAACGATATCTCATTGTAACAAAATTAATCATCGTTGAAGTCACAATTTTGTTGGCACTCTTCATTGTTGCGTCGTCTTTCTCATTAAATATTTTGACTCCGATGTCTCCAGCTTGAAAGCAGGAGTTAAGGGAGTTAACCCGAGTCGCACTCCAAGCGAATAAAGAAACAAACTCCGAAAGACTCCAAGCGTACCCTGATGTTGGAGGTCAAGGGAGTTAACTCCGAGCGAAGAAAGAAACGGAGACCAAATGACTCGGAGCAAATAAAGAAACGGAATCCGAATGGCTCAGAGTCACGGGAGTCACTCGTTGTGACTCCAAGTGAATAAGTGAACGCACCCTAGGAGGTGTTGCCTTAACACGGAAACGTCATACATTGTTACATCATAAAATGTCAATGTTAATTTATATCTACCAAAAATAAGCCCTAAATTCTGACTTTTTTATGACGTATGACGATTCCGTGCACAGGCTTGCTTTCTAGGAAGTATTGCCAGTATCCTGTTACCCAGTTATTATCGTAATAAGGTTCTGTAACACTCCGTTGCGAAGCACGGGCGACCAGCTAGTACTATTATATAAAAGAAAGAGCGAAAAATGTATACACTCACTCATTCATTCATTCATTCATTACGAAATCTCCAGAACTATGAAGCCTACAAACTTGAATTTTGGCAAGTATATTTCTCTCGGCTTCTAGGTGAGGGTGATAGAGGGATAAAATCTAAGCAACATTTACCTCTTTCATTTTTTTCTCTGAGGCATTGATTTTGAGATAAAAAATGTTGAAATCCTACCTGCAGGAAACAGTTGTTTGGAATCTGTGGATACACTTAAAGATATTGGTATATGAGACACCAGTGGGATCCGATGAAGAGATGGTAGCCGGAATCGCCATAGCTGCGGACTAGATTCGCGAAGAACCAGGAACTTTTGAAATTTTTATGTCAGTCCATGCGGCAACGATATGAAGCATGCATTCATGCCAGAGGAAGTGAATTAGAACACTTATTATTGATGAAAATAGGAAAGAAAATTCCACAGCCTGAGTTCGAACCAGGAACCTTCTGCTCACCGTGCAGACGCGCCAACCAATTGCGCCACTGTGGATATGAAAGCATTAACGCTATCTATATGTCCTTAGGGCTGGTTGGAGCAGTACCCAGTTCGTAGGCTGGGACTATCTTTCCTACTGCGTATAATCGTTCCTGGTTCGAACCCAGGCTGTGGAATTTTCTTTCCTATTTTCATCAATAATTTCAACATCTGAGGTTTGGCGTGAAAAAAAAATAAAAAATAAAAAAAGAAAAAAAATCCTCTTAAGACCTTTCATTTATTAATCTAGAACACTTATTGTAAAACATTTGCATGTTTCATAAAAAACAAGTCACGTTATTGTACTATACGCAATGTGTTTTTTGTTCTTTTTATTGCATGATTGACCATGATTTTGACGTGGTACAGAAGTACCGGCTGAGTGGCATACAGGGTGGGCCGTAAGTCGCGCACCAAAGCATTTAAAACAATTCTGATAATAATAAACGTTATTTTATTAAAACCAAGCTTAACTAATGAACTAAGAAACACGTTGCTGGTACAATCACAAATGCTCAAAATGCTGGCCATTTGCTGATTTTACATTGTTTCACATCACACTTCACGTAATATTTTGGTGCGCGACTTACGGCCCACCCTGTATTACGTCTACGCGACGTCCAACATGTTTTATCTCAAAAACAATACCCAGAGAAAAAAATGAAAGAGGGAAATGTTGCTTAGATTTGATACCTCTATCACCCCCCTCCCCATGTTTGTATATATAAATATGAAAAACTATATTTTTTCTCCGAGCGACGCCGGGTACTTCAGCTAGTATATTATATTTACAAATTTATTTGTAACAACCAACTTTTTCACAAAATTTTCCTTTTCTCAAAATTATTATACTTATTTTTATTGTTACAAGTGTCTACGGAGTAATAAAGTATTTTTTGCAAAATATTTTGTATAGAATCAACATTTTAAAAGCAATAACTATTTTATTTTATTTTTCGAGGTGGCGGGTTGGAAAGGGAAATCTTTGTGAATGTAAACGAGGTGTGCTTTACAATGGATTTTCTTAAAACCCCTTGTTCTTGTAAAAAGTCCTCATTTATTTGTCGTGGTATCTTTTGTTTTCCATGTTTCTATGACAATTATCATTCTGGTTCATGTATATCATTTTAATTTAACTGATTAACATTATTACTTCTGTGTTATATTGCTATTTGCATGAAATGAATTTTTTACCCTTTCCATACATAATACGCTATTTTGCTGAAAATACTTGTGTTACTTATATTACTCCGTAGACACTTGTAACAATAAAAATAAGCATAATAATTCTGAGAAAAGGAAAATTTTGTGAAAAAGTTGGTTGTCACAAATAAACTTGTAAATATATTGAATAATTATTTGGGTAAAAAAAAAATTGTTACAACTAGAATTCAAACCAGCCACCTCACACTTTGGCTTGTGAGTAGCAACCACGCTGCCGTCTGAGCTATCGGATCACTTACAATCAAGGAGGAAAACTTTCCCTTATGTATGGTGCTCGAAACTTTAAACCGTCTTTTTTTCAAAATTGACTGAATAGCGCGCCTTAATATTTAAATATATTAACACCCTAAAGGTACACTACAACTACACGAAGTCTCGTATTAAACTAAAATTCCGAGGTCGTAATTTTCCCTTGCGAGCTACGACATATATCAAACAGTTCGTAACGACGTGCCATGAATGAATATAAAGGCTAATTAATGATAGTGGAAATTTGTTTAGTAGCACGTTTCCTAATCGTACCATATGGTACCATTAAAACTTTCAATGCTAAGATATGGTATATAATATATCAAACAACTTGTAACAACGTGTCATGAGTGAATATAATGAGTAATTAATGGCAGTGGGAATTAGTTTAGTAGTACCTGTCCTACTCGTATCATATGGTACCATTAAAACTTTCATTGCTAAGATATGGCATGTAATATATCAAAGAGCTCGTAACAACGTTTCATGAGTGAATATAACGAGTAATTAATGATAGTGGGAATTGGTTTAGTAGTACTTATCCTGATCGTACAACATGGTACCGTTGGAACTTTCAATGCTAAGATATGGCGTGTAATATAACAACCAACATCTTACCAGTTGGTAGACATCTTGTTATCCATGGCTTAATGGTATCAAGTGCATATTGCTTTTAGGCCATTATCCATAATTAATTACGGTTAGACATATTGCTAATTGCTAGTAGCTAATCGCTCGCTTTCATATTAATGTAGATACGCTTTAATAATAGAATATGAATAAAAAATAGATACTTACACAGAATGCTTCAGCAATTGAGGCTCACTTCGTTTAACATTTCGTAGAAATGTCTACAAATTCTACAACATTTATTTGTTCAAACATATAAGGAATAACTAGACTCTCCGTTTCACCTGTCAGTTCTTCAAGTTTATTCGTTTAAATTCTTTTTTTACGTTAGTTTATTTAAATAGTAATTACCATTCGCTTTTCATATTTATATATTTTCTCTAAAGTGTTTTAAAATGTAGGTTAATTCTATGTATCCATGTAAGCATGTTAAAGTTTGTTTTCTCCGTTGATAAACATGGGACAGAGCACGAACAAGTTCGTAGATGTTACAGTAGCAGAAGAAGTCGGTATCCAGCTAGTTTGGAATGTGGAGGGGGTGTCCTATATTTTTGACACCTGGCCACACCCACTAGTGTAATTTTTAATTAAAAACACCTCCCCCCTCATTAATTATGAATTAAAATGCATAAGAATCATATTTTTGCTGTGGAGGGGTGTTTCCCATGGAAGTTATTAATTATGAATGCATTTCATAATTTGTGTGTGGTCCGGTCTGACGTCACAGCTTCCCACACGCCTCTCTTGCCCAAAGGTGTTCACTGTGCGCCATGCAGTGAAGCACCAGCGCAGCTACCCTTTTTGTGCAATGCAGGGAAGCACCACCGCTGCTGCCCTTTTTGCGCCATGCAGTGAAGCACACCGAGGGCATTTGGGGTCTATTGCGGTGGTCTTTGGTGGTGTGTAATGGTACTTATCTGTAAAATGCGATTTTTTTTTCTGTCTAATTTTTGGTTACTTCGACGGCCTAATCATGTTCTCAGAAATTTTTATTTTTACTTCCCCGTTCTGGTGGCATCCTCTTCAAGAAGGTGCATCAACACTGTGACTGTTGTACGTGAGTGTCCAAGTGCTAGCTTGACCACACATGGGACGCGCACATGAGATGTCAATAGTGCATCAAGCGCTCATGTCGTCATGCAATATAGCAAGCTAATGCCTGCTATAGCAGAGCAAACGCTTTAAAATCGAAGTTAACCCAAGTTGTTAAGAAAAGTGCAGAGCTCTGCACGTTTAAGGCAAAAGACCAGGCAGCAGAATAGCGAAACTACAAAAAAAAAAGTGGCTGAGGTCTAAGGATCTCGGAAATCTAAAGCAAAAACCACTGCACGACTTGTTCAGTGAGCAGAGCTTCCCTGAGCTCACATAACGCCTCCGAAAAATTTTGGAGGACAACCTAAGATATTCGTTCAAAAGAAGGAATCGAATGTAAGAATGGATTTTCCTCTAGACCATCTCACATGGAACAAACAAATCTTTAACACATAAAACTCTTGCTTCCCAAAGTTCTCTGTTTACAAAACCAATGGGAACCATCAAATCAAAAGGAAGAGCCTTGCCTGTTACTTCATCTAAAAAAACCTTATCATTTGCTAAGAAATATAAAGCAATTCATAGTGCCTTTTAAGCACTGCCAACACCTCGAGGCAAACTTACAATCAAAGAAAATGTGACGAAACAGTTTCATGAACCCTGTACTCCTCGCAAAACTCTGAATCAGACAAACCCCACCAATGTATGTTTTGCAGGATGAAAAACCCCTCATGCAGGAGTCGCCATTGAGGGTCAAACCACCGATAATTGGATCTGACTGTATAAATTAGTTCAAATACTTTAGACCACTTCGAATTTGGAAAGGCTTGCATAAACTCAGGGTCCGGTACAACCTGCAACTTTTCCACAAACCAAACCGTTTTGAGACTGCCCAAGTGTGCTGCATATCGATCAGTTTCAAGTCCTGCAAAACTCGAATAAAACGAGCCTTCAGAGAGAAACAAAAAAAAAAACCGACGAGTCTGTATACACCGCATGACGACCGCTGAGTAAAGACGGAAGACCAAACGAACGGAAAAACCCGTCCAAATGCAGCGCAACCAAACGAGCCCACCTAGGCGGAGGATGCTCAAAAAACGTAACAAAGATCTCCAAAACAAATGCAGCGATTTGATTATAAATGACCAGGACCCCAATACCGCCTCTCTTTCATGGTAAACAAAGCAGGCGGTCAGACACTGGACGTCCATTAATTTGAGGTCCCCAGACAAATTTCACAAATTCTTTCTATAGTACCTTCAGATTTGCCATTAAAGGCATAGAAAGAAGACACCGAAAAGCAATCAGGGGGATGAGATGCACTTTCAAGAAAGTCGTTCAGATGGCCATAGATACAGGAAAACGGAAAGATCTCGCCATTTTTTGCCTACACTCAGCTGCAATCGTATGCCATTGAAGAATATCCACAGCAGGATTAAAGGAAAAAACATGGCCCAGAACTTTAATAGAATGGCCCCATGACAAAGGAAAATTGTCCAGATATACCAATTCCCCACAGCAATACTTTAGACTTGGACAGATTTAACGTCGAGCCAGTTGACGAACTAAAGGAAGCGAAAGCATTGTAAAGAACCCCCAAAGCATATATGCATCCACTGCTATCAAAACGATATCATCCGCATATGCCAATGAAACAATTTTCAAAGAGATGACCGAAAGCGTATAGCCCCGAGTCTCAGGGTGACGATTAATAAATTTCAAAATAGCCTCAATGTAAAAGGTAGCTCTTTGATAATGATCTGTAGGAATGCTGCAGCATGAACTAAAAGTATCTAGTAAGTGCTCGGTCAACATCCTCTGGAGTGATAAATTGCTGTCCGTTCAAGAAATAATGTATCTATCATAGAAGGGAATTGTATGATAGGAGAGGCGAAAGCGGGCAGCCTTGGCGGACGCCCTTCTGCAACGGAGAAACCTCAGACGTCATGCCGTTAACTGAAACGAATGATTCGGATGGCGCATACATAGACTGCAAAAGCGAGGCAAATTTATTAAGGCTGTGATGACGAAAGATGCTAAACAGAAATTCATGATTTAACTTGTCGAATACTTTTTCTTGGTCCAAACTCAGGACAGCCAGTGACTGCTTACGCAAAAGAGCTGCTTCTTAAGAGAGCAGGTCTGACCAGGATCAAAGCACTCTGACACAACCAGCTTTAACCGCGACTGCAAGATCCTAGTAAAGATCTTGTAATCTGCATTCAATAGCGTTATTGGCCGCTAATGAGAAACCAACAATGAAGATGCACATTTAGGAAGTAAGATAATCTTACCAACCGTGAAAGCTGCATTAATGCTCGACGGAACTGCCAAAATAGAGTTATAAACCCTTGTCAAAAAATCCCCAATCACCGACCAAGATTTTGCATAAAATTCACATGTAAAGCCGTCCACCCCAGGGCTAGATGCATATTTCCTACCAGAAACAATGTATGATATAACCTCCTGCTTCGAAAACCTTCCTGTTAAAACAGAATCTTCCGATTGGGGAAGAACAGGAAGCAGACGAATCCATTCAAGAGTTCATCCAACGGACGAAGCGGCGAAGAGAATAGATCTTTATAAAAGGCATGAAAGACAAATATTATCGCCCTCTTCAGAAATAAGTTGGCCATCTGAATAAACATGAGGAACGAGACGCACAGCAACCCTAGAGCGCTCCTCCGCAAACGCGTTAGAAGAGGCCTGGACAACTTCTTTTATCCATATTGCTTTAGCACGAATGACTGCCCCAGCATCCTTCCGTACACAGAGACCATTAATTTCCGACCATATCTGACTAATATCTCGAACATATTCCCCACGGGGAGTAGAATGCTTCAGCGTACCGAGAATCTGGGTCAACTACATAATGTGACGATGCTGCCTCCTCGCGGCAGCAATACCTAGTCTTCTAAAGAACTTCTTCAGTCCTAATTTAATTAACGTGAAGAGACAAATTTCTGAAAGTTGCTTGGATCATCGACAAATTTCTAAACGCAAGGAAATATTCATAAACCATTGACGATTACATCCTCTAGAGAACCCTCTGGCAAAGACCAAGATCACGAAATAGCATCATGGTCTGAAAAAGACACTGGAAGCACCACCTTCGTACTTGATTGGGACAAAAAAACTGGATCCACCAGGAACAGGTCTAACCGGTACAATTGGCAAAAACTTCAGATGAACGTATACCCGGGATCCTCTACGTTTAAAGTGGGTCAAGCATCAACTAGCTGATTTTAATCACAAATAGTAAAAACAGGACCAGTAGAAAAAACATTCCGGACATCAGGATGTGAATTGAAAGCGCCCGCCATCACACCAAAAGCAAAGTAGTGAAAAAGAAAGGGGATAACTCAGACAAAAATGCACGCCATTCCCTCCTTGAGATAGGGGTATACACATTAATTAGACGAAACTTGAACTTCAACAGCGAAATATCCAAGGAAATTACCCTCGAGTCTAAAACACGTTCGATCGCATCCACCCGAAGGCTCGAATTAAAGATAATAATGGCTACACCACAAGAATGCGAGGAAGAAGAATTAACAAAATATTTGGCTGATGGAAAAAACCCGTAGAAAAAACGCAAACATTGTTTAACCAGGATTACTCGACTTAACTTCTTGCAGTAACAGAACATCTGGGGAGTGAATCCGAGCGAACGTTCTGCTTGAAAGTGAACACAACGAACAGATGTTAGAGAGATACATTTAAGCTTCATTATTAGAAAGCGAAGTAGAAGAATTGCCTTCCTGATTACTCGCAAGGATGGACCATTATCAGAGCTTTTCTTGGAATGCCGATTTTTGGAACGCCTATAGTTTGACCGACGGCTTCTGAAACGGCTGCGTGAAGATAGGGATTTCTCCGACCTTGTTGGCGATAGATTGGGATCATGTGCAGAAGATTGCGAGGGTGACTTTACTGAAGCACTGGAGAACAAATTTCTTTTACAACAGAAGCAGGCTTTAAGACATCATTTACCTCCATAGAGTCATCTTCATCAATTACTAATTTGTCGTCAGATGAATCACCAGAAATCTCATCAGGCACTTCATTAAAGGACACAATGTTAGAGGAGGGAGCCTTGCCCACTTCTTCAGGCAGAGCACTCCCTGATTCTACTTCAACGCAAGACAATTTAGGCTTTTGCCCACCAGAAGAACTCTGTCGTAGTGAGGGGGTGCGTACCCTATCTCCAGAAGAATGGTACGGCGGCAGCACAGGATGCTTAAGGAAGGACTCACAATTTTCTGGCGAGATCGTTAACACTGCCTCCTTTTCTTTAGCCGATTTCTCAGAAGCATGAGAAGACGAAGGCAATCGTAAAGCTGGGGCGTAAGGATATGAATGAGCTCGGCTCACGTATATGAAACAGTGTTCACACTTTTATCGCAAAGGGCAGTCATTCCTAACTTGATCCATACGTTTGCAGTAGCAGCATGAGCGGCGCATACCTGGATACGATACAAACGCTCGCTCACGGTGTACCATCAAGGAATCTGGAATGTCCTTTTCCAAGTTCATTTCGATGTTAATTTCTCCAGTCTGCAAATATGCTGGGTCTTCCTGCTTGATCCTAGTCATCTTAAGAACTTCGCCGAACTGACTGAACACATTGAGAATATAAGCCCATGCCACCAAAGGCGAAATACCCCGCACTAAAATTACCAATTGAGATGGATTGTAGGGAAACAGATTAATCCTAACATCATCAACCATAATAAACTTAGCATCAATAATCTTCCTGGCAACTGACTCAGTTGCTGCAAGCAAACGGTGCTCCATGGAAGAAAGTTTCTGGAGGCAGATGACTGCTGGATGATCGTTCGGCAGAAACTCTGGAACGTCGATCTTGGACAGGAGGGCCCTCATAAACTCCGCAACATTGAAGGCTCTCTCGCAGGTGACGAAAATCATCCTCTCCATGGTCAACAGTCTTCCTCTGGCGACAGGCGACGCCGATAGTGGATGGACGGGTCGCGAGCACCCAGGACGAGCCTGGGGTCCCGTACACCGATAAAATCAAATCAATAAACGCACAATAAAGTCACTTACAATTAAAAGTCCAGTCCTTGAAATGTCCACTCCAGGTGAAAATCCAAAAAACACAGACGATAAAAACCAGATGACTTCGATCGTGTGACTGTTCTAAGTGGGTGCCCAAGCGCCGGCTTGACCACACACGGGATGCACATGAGCTGACAGTAGTGCACCAAGCACTCATGTCGTCGTGCAATGTAGCAAGCTTAACGCCTGCTACAGCAGAGCAAACGCTTAATTAACGAAGCTACACAAAAATATTACACAAGATAAGAAACTTCTCACAAAAGCATTGCAGAGAAACCTAAGCCAAAAGTAACAGTGAAAAAAGCCAGACTTAAGAACTGAGATATAAAGACCTCGGGAACCTCAAACAAAAACCGCTGCTAGATTTATCAGAGCTTCTCGGACTTAGTATATCACCTCTGTAAAATGTTTGAAGACAATCTTTGGTATTCCGTCAGCAGGAGGAAACGGGCATATGAGTGGACCTTCCTCCAAACAATAAAATGTAAATAGACCTTTTACACTTAAGCACCTACTCTCCCAAAGTTCCCTATTAATGAATCGAATGGGAACCATCAAGTCAAAGGGGAAGGCCTTCCCCGTCGAATCATCCAGCAGATATTTGGTCATATGGAAGGAGATAAATGGCAGCTCATAATGCTTACTAAGCGCAGTCCAACACCGGGATGCAATTTTACAATCGAAGAAAATGCGTCGAACCGTCTCAGGAACGCCACACTCAACACACATCTCCGTAACAGAAAGACCTCACTGATGAACCCTTGCAATGTAAAAACCCTTCGTGCAAAAGTCTCCATTAGGTGTCGAACCATCTATAATTAAACCTAAGGGAATGGATCAGGCCAAACATCTTTACCCACTCAGAAGAATCTTTACCCAATAAAATCTAATTCTTTTGCTACCTGTAGTTTATCAACAAATCACGCTTTCTTAAGACTGCCTAGTTGAGAAGAATCAGTCTGCTTCAACTCAGGCACAATACGAGAAAACATGGCCTTCAAAGCAAAATAAAAAGGTGAGGGATCCATGTAAATCACATGGCACTTTTTGAGCAAAGATGGAAGGTCACAAGAACGAAAAAACCCGTCCAAATACCCCGCACAGGTGGGGGCTGCTCAAAAACTTTCACAAAAATTGCCAAAACAGATGAAACGACATGATCGTGAATAATTGGCACCCCCACGCCTCCTCTATTTGGGGGCAAACAAACCACATGATCAGACACTGGCCGTCTTCCTATCGCAGGACCCCACACAAATTTCACAAGCTCCTTTGCAGTGCCTTCAAATCGGCCATAGAAGGCAAAGAAAGAAGGCACCAATATACAATCAGAGGAATAAGGTCAACTTTTAAAAACACTGCTGGAGTTGCCATATACACAGGAAAACGAAACGGCCGACACACTTTCTTCCTGCACTCAGCAACAATAGCTTCCCAATGCAGAGTATCTACTGTGTCACAAAGGAGAAAACATGGCCTAATACTTTTATGGAGGCCCTACGACGGGGAAAATTCTCCAAGGAAGTATGCGACCAATTCCCAACTGCGATGCCTTTAGATTTAGTTAGATTTAACGACGAGCCAGTCGAAACCCTGAATGCAGCAAAGGTATTATAAAAGACCTGCAGAGTAAATGGATCTGTCGCCACCAAAACAATTTCATCTGCGTATGCCAATGAAACCACTTTAAACGAAATGAAGGGAAGCGAAAAACCGCAGATTACAGGATGGCGGTTAAGGAATTTGAGAAGTGGTTCAATATACAGAATATACAGCAGAGGAGAAAGCGGGCAGCCCTGCCGGACGCCTTTCTGTAATGAAAGAACTGCCGAGAGCCTACCATTAAGCGAAATAAACGACTCAGCAGATGCGTAAAAACCTTGTAAGAGCGCTAAAAATCTATTGAGTCCAAGGTGGCTACAAACTTGCAAAAGATAATCACGGTTGACTTTGTCGAACACTTTTTCTTGATCCTGTGACGGACCCCGCCCTATAGACAATGTAGTTCTATGTTGATACTACGAGTGCTACACAGCAGAGTCTATCAGGAGTTCTGGGCATCGATAACGGAACACGCATTGGTTCATTAACATAAAACAAAACACTCGCTCACAAGACTAAATTAAAGCAACTAATTTATTCCACGTAACAAATAATGATCACTTCCACAATATCAGGTGCAGCCAGAGAAAATCAAGAAATGGGTACATACATACAGCACTTAAAACTAACTTACGTAACTAGAGGGTCCCCTCGATTTTGTCAAATAAAGCTTAATTCTAGATACAGAAAATCCGGCCAACGCCTACACCTTCCAAACCGGAACGTTGGGAGTGCAGTCCCGTAAAAGGAATCCAGGAATTAGGAACTGAAAGTTCCCAGTAGGACCAGTTCACGTGGCTCAAACGGTAGCTGTGAGTCGATGCTCATAAAGGGGGGGGGGGGACTCGTTAGTCTCAGCTGACCCCACGCCCACGGAATCTCTGCTTCCCAAATATTCCTAAAACACTGACACCCTCAGGCGTCGTGTGATCCCTTTAATTTAACAAGGGGGGATCACAGGAACCCCTGCAGACTGGAAACACGTGGGGTGTTTCTCAGGCTTCACTGAGACCAAGGCACAGGTGCAAGAGCACTGCCCGTCCACACAACTGTGTATTTTCCTCCCACCCCTCACCGAAACACAAGTTATCTACCCGTAGAGCCTTTAATTAAGCCTATTCCCTCTGGTTTACGAAACAACACTCCTTCTTACACTGTGATGCTCAACGAGAGCCAGCCTTAAAATTATAACTCAACATTACAAGCTTTAAAATTATAACTCAACATTACAAATAATACAAGAATCTACATAGGAAAAGACGAAACTGTATAACTCTACAGCTCGTTCGTGGTGTTTCCGAACTTTTCTAACAGTTCATATCTGTTCAAGTACATCGTTCAACGGAAACATCCTATGTTAATAGAATTGACGGGTACACTCCAATGGACTGACAAAAAGTCGAAGCACGCTGAACGGCGGGGACTCTTCCTCACGGGGGCAAAAACATAAAAGACAGTCACTCACCCTATATGTAGACATCGTTACTGGCACACGTTACGGGTTTCTTCGCCCGGCACAATACCTCGACTGCTGCTGACGACCATTCAAAATACGTTTATGTTCAACAGGAGACCAAAGAGTCAGTTAAACACAACCCACATTAACATCTAGAAAAGGCTGGACCGAAGATCGTAACAGCAATGTTCATCTCTTCTTCAAACATGGTCGACCGCCATTCCAAACTTCTTCTCTACCAAGACAAATCCTTGCTTCTCCAAGCCTATCGCAACAACACCTTTTTTCGAACATTCCAAGCTCGCAACAGCGTCATGGCAACAATAACCAAGGAGAATCTCCAATAGAAAAAAAACATTCTCCAACAATACGTGAGCGCGGTCGCCTCTTAATGAAAGCGACAACGGCCACGCATCAGCAGGCTAAACTTTCAAAATCTAGCAATTAAATGTATAAAAGTCACATTTTAATATACTATAAACAGAAAACAAAAATACGCACTGCACTCAAAAATATTAAATTGCACACGCTTAAACGCAAACACACGCACTAACCCACACTCGTTCGCAAAACACGCTCTCAATCCACACTCCACCCACCTCTCTCTCGTCAACCACAAGACAAAAAAATAAACATTCAACAAATCACCACTGACGAAACCAAAACACACTGCCACTTCCGATTCCCCCATACTCGGGCACAACTCACACAACAAGCACACAAAAACACTCGATTAGCTTCCATTCATTCCACAACCAAAACACAACACTAGCTCCCACACACATTCCCAACATAGTTTCACTTAACACAGACACCACTTACTCAAAACACATACACAACATAATTTGCCTCTGCCGGGCGCAGCGCATTATACTGACATTCAAATGTCACAATCCAAACTTAAGACTGTTAAGGTTTGCTTTCGCAGAAGTGCCTCTTCACGGACACAACGAAGAGTCACGAGATTATCCGACATGTGACGCCCCGGGATAGAACACGTCTGACCGGAATCGAAACAGTCTGCTACTACTGATTTCAAACGCGACTGCAAAACGCCCGTGAAAATCTTGTAGTCCGTGTTCAACAAGGTTATTGGACGCCAATGAGACACTAACGACGGGGAGGCACACTTACGTAAAAGGATAATCTTGTGCTTTGTAAAGGCTGTATTGGTGCTTGACAACAAGATGAAATCATAAACTTTTAACAAAAAATCACCAACAACTGACCAAGATTTTGCATAAAAATTCTACGAAAAACCGTCCACACAAGGACTGGACGCGGATTTCCCATCTGACGTGAGAAACGACAACACCTCTTGTTTCGTGAAACCATGCATCATAACGGAATCTTCCGATAGGGAAAGAACTGGGAGCAAACGATTCCACGCTAGCGTCTCATCCTTTATAGAATGTGTGAAAGGCCGAGACAATGTCTTCTTCGCCAGAAATGAGCTGGCCATCCATTTGAACACTCGGAACTAAACGAGAAGAAATGCGAGCACGCTCCTCAGTAAACACATTAGAGGAGGTCTGAACAACATTTTTGATCCACAAAGCCTTAGAGCGGATAGCAGCCAAATTCAGGGCATTCAGCGTAAAGGGCATTCAGCTCAGACTAAATTTGCCTAATATCTTGGGCATAATCCCCTCGTGGAGTACAACGTTTCAACACTGCCAAAATCTGAGCCAAACGCCCTATTTGCTGGCGTCGCTTCCTGGCAGCAGCGATGCCTAGTCATCTGAAAAAGGCTCTCATCCTTTCTTTCAACCATTGCCAGGATTCCAAAGTAGGAGCCAAAGACGAGGAAATACGTTGGAAAAAATCAGCAAATTTCTCGAAATTACACTTGTCTAGCAAAGATACATTCATAAACCATTGGCGATCGCAGCTCCTAGAAGACCAATCTGGCAAAGACCACGATCAAGAAATAGCGTCATGGTCTGAGAATGACACCGGCAACACAACCATCGAATTTGAGCCTGACAAAAAAACCGAATCCGCCAAAAACAGATCTAAACGGAAAGAAGCACAGGTGCTTCTACTAAATGTATGACCCGGGATATCTGAATTTAATTCTACCCAAACATCTACCAGATTGTTCTGCAGACAAACATTAAATACTGGACCAGACGAGAAACAATTTTTAAAATCAGGTTGTGAATTAAAATTACCACCTAAGACCAAAGGACAAGCAATAAAAAGGAAAGGGGATATTTCCGACATGAAAACTCATCTTTCCGCTATGGAATTTGGCGCATAAACGTTGACCATGCGCAATTGGAATTTGCATAGAGAGACACCCAAAGAGATAACCCTCGAATCCAAATCACGTTCGACCGACTCCACCAAAATGTTAGAATTAAAAATAAAAATAGTAACCCCACAAGAATGCGATGAAGAGGAGTTAATAAACATTTAACAGATGGAAAGAACCTGAGAAAAAATTGTAAACCTTGCCCAATATCTGAATTAGACAACTTAACCTCCTGCAAAAACAAAACATCTGGGGAGTGAAGTTGGACGAATGTAGCAAGAACATTTTGTTTAAATCGAGATTTCAATGAACAAATATTGAGGGAGATGAATATAACCTTCATTATTAGAAGTTGTAGTAGGGGGAACATCCACCTGCTTATCAACTGAGATCAAGTCATTTTTAGAGCCACTATTAGATGACGATTCTTGGAACGACGATTTCAAGAACAACGGCTTCTAGAACGTCCTGGAGGGGACGATGATTGGTCTGTTCTTACCGAATTTGTACCAATATCATGAGGGATAGGGGATCGCGACTTCGACTTACGGGTACGCCTCCTCGGAGATCGGGTCCCACACTTAGCTGGAGCGGAATTAGACTTTCCAATATCTTCCATAGGGACGACCTCGTCAATCATTAGCTTGTCATCAGAAGAGTCACTAGAGAAATGAAGTGCTGCCAACTACTGGCTCCTCACCTGATGATTTAGGTTTCTGAGTGGCAGAAGAGTCATGGTAAGGCGATGGATTATGAGATCTCTTTGAAGATAGAGGACGCTTCATCCTGGTGTTATCCTCATGCCGGTAAGGCGACAAAATGGGGAGTTCAGGAAAAAAAGAGACGAAAAAGACTGGGGAACAACATTGTCTTTAGAAACCTGAGCAAGAGGTCAAAAGGAAGACGGTTATTCGGAAGAAGGACCAAGCGAACAGGAATAAGGGGAACAATGTTGACATTTCTTCAGCAAAGGGCAATCGTTCCTAATGTGATCTGGACGTTTGCAGTACCAGCACGTGCGGCACATACCCAGGTATGAAACCAATGTGCACTCGCCATGCACAAATAATGAGTCTGGAATGTCCTTATCTAGACACACCTCAATGCCGATATCCTCAGTCTGTAGGTAATCAGGATCCTTATGTTTAGGCCTAGTCATTTTCAACACTTCACCATAGTGGGTAAAAACGTTAGCGATATAATACCATGAGACCAGGGGGGAAATACCATGGTTAACTGAAATGTTTAACTGAGATGGTTCGCCAGGAAAAAGATTAACTCGAGACTCACCAACTATAACAAACTGAGCATCAGAGATCATCTTCGCAATGGACTCGGTGGCCACTAACAAACGGTGTTCGGTAAACGAAAGTTTCTGCAAGCAGATCACAGCTGGACGATCATTAGGCAAAAAAGTCGGGACATCAATCTTTTTCAACAAATGCTTCTTAAATTCCGCCACATTCTTAAACTCCATGGTGCCGGATGGGCTAGGAAACTGAAAAAAAACGACCAGAAAAAAGAATTGGAAAAAACACCTCACCAAAGGAAAACGAGAAAATCCACTTGACCACATGAAAACCACTAATCTTGAGGATGCTTCGACCGTGCGGGTAAGTCCGTCAATAATGCATGACTGCTTCACCTCTCGGACCGAGGCCCTGGTTCTTTTCGGACACCCACTTTGTCTTGGTACCTGGTGAATCTACTCGCGTTTTTACCACCCTTATATTAACTCGCTCTTGCACCTTTCAGTCGAATTTTGAAGCACTTCTGCTTTTTCATTCGCTCTTACAAGTATGTTAAGTAATGTTTATGTATTTTCAATCTCAATCAATGGATAAAGGATTTTATACCTGTAATAGTTATAAAGCAATCTATGGACTTGTGAGTCATGGTAATATTTCTATAATTTAAATTTTGTAAAGAGAAGTTAAATTAATTCAGCTGCAAAGGATTAAATACTGCATGGTTTTTTGTTTGATAAAATAAACCATCACCACAAATTTAGTCTCAACTAAATCTGAAAAGAAGCGTTAACGTAAAGCCATACCTGATACACCCTCTATCCCTCCATAACGCTCTGTAACGCCGTCCAAACCATCCCCTCTCCCCCTTAAGCATTAGGTAATTTATGGACAACCTCTTTGTTATAAAAATAAAACAAAAACAATAAAATTAATTTATATATTTTATGATTGTTAAAATTTTTATTAATCTGTTTCAATAAAATTGTTGCAAATTATCTATAAATCTATACAGAAGTCCATATAGAAGGACTAAGGAAATGAAAATAGAAAGTACTATAAATAAATATATTTTTTTATCAATATATTTTTGCTGTCGTCTTCTTTTTATAATATTCAAGATTGAAAATACATAACCATTACTTAACATAATTAGTATAGTAGCATATAATGACAATAATATAAATGCAATAGTAATTT
The DNA here is from genome assembly GCA_023313115.1 of Rhysida immarginata. NCBI lineage: Eukaryota > Metazoa > Arthropoda > Chilopoda > Scolopendromorpha > Scolopendridae > Rhysida > Rhysida immarginata. Next base: position 49,100 of record JAHWFO010086760.1, read on the forward strand.
ATAAACAACTAAATGTTTGTGAAAAACAACGAATGTTTGTGAAAAACGACGAAATGATCGTGAAAGACGACTAAATGTTTGTGAAAGACGACGAAATGTTCGTGAAAAACGACTAAATGATTGTGAAAAACGACGAAATCAACGTGAAAAAGCTGTGTAAATTTTACATACAGGTTTGCTCCTGTAGACAACACATTTTAGAAATTTTTCTAATTGTCATTGAAAGCTTGTACACCCGAATTCTTTTTTATACTGTTCAACAACATTTTTTTTGTTGTTTTTACTTTTTTCTTTTCGTTTTCCTGTAAGTTTGTTTTACAAACGTATTTTCACCGACAAAGTTTGTTTTTATAAGCTTTTATTAACTTTGCTGTGTTAGTTGTTTAGGTCAAATCTTGTAATCAATATTAAACCAACTTTCCGACAAGCTAGGGAGCTGCAATTTGACACATTTATGCAGAATCGATGACAATTTATGATAAAGAAAAAAATTTTCAAATCGGTTCATTGGTTCGTGTTCTAATGGTACTAACTCATTACTACGAATTGATTGTTGTAACAATTGGACATTTCGTTATGGCGAGAGTAAATGTATCTATTGTTTATTGTTGCAAAATTAAGCTGTATTGTTGCCACTAAATAAAACATTATAAAAGCTTGGTTTGATAAAACCTTTTTCCTCTTAACTTGTTATACTTGTCTTAGTTACTTTTTGTTTACAGCGTTCCCTGCGATTGACTGGGCAACATTTCAATTACTGAGGGTGTTCCATAGTACTTTTTTTCCTCTTAACATTCCTTGTTGATTTAATTCTTCTTTGCGTTTTAAGAAAAAAAAAATAATAATAATAATAATAATAATAATAATAAAGTGTTTCTTGTAGTTTTCACTGCATTTTGAGTATTACCTGCTGTGATCCAGTGGATAACACCTTACCCTGTTGTTCAGAGGCTTAAGTGGTGGTTTGAGTTCAAATTTCTATGACTCTGGGCCTCATGTTTTTTTTTCCTCCAAGACTCATTTTTAAGCCATAGTACACAGAGTGTTAAGATCACTCCGCGTTTTTATTTTCTTTTTCCAGGCATTTTTACACTTTTTTATTGTCTTTAAATGTCGTATGCGTCTTTTGTTTCCAGCCTGACCTGCGTTTGACAGGAATTTTTCCTGCCATTTTTCAGCAATGCAAATTTTGATCCGCGATTTTTTTGCACATGCAACTTTTTCCCGTCAACATTTTCGTCTCTATGGCATTCCCCAGCTTTAAGTTAAGCAATGGACGCCGGGTTTTTTTTTGCCTCGTGATTAAGCAATTGCAAGATTTTTCATGGTTTTTTCCGGCAATGTTAGTTTTGTTTCACGAATTTTTCTTCACGTGCGACTTTTTAATCTGAAAATTTTGGGTTTTCAATGAAAATACGAAGTTAGAGACAAAATTCAATCTTTTTTTTCACATCACAAG
>JAHWFO010086760.1:85558-101729 GCA_023313115.1 Rhysida immarginata
TGGATGCGAGTTAACTGACCTAATGGGATGTTATCCTTGCAATGGCGCGGATGGCAGCTGTCATAGTGTAAGTACTGGTGTTGGTCAGTGGGCTTCTTATAAAAATTAGTAGACAATTTATTGTTAGTGATAGAGATAGAGACATCCAAAAAAGAAACTGTCCTGATAGAGTAATTGTGAGAAAACTTGATGGAGGGGTGGATGGAGTTGGAATGGGTGATAAAAGATAAGAGTGAGTCTTCATTGTGTGGCCAGATCAGGAAAACATCATCAATATATCGCAGCCAGACCAACAGCTTCAAAGGAGACGTGGAAAGTAGTTTGGTTTCCACCTCCATAAAAATGTTATCATAGTTGGGAGCCATTTTGGAGCCCATAGCAGTGCCACTGGTCTGGAAGTAATACTCATTGTTAAAAGTGAAGAAATTGGAGGTGAGGATGGTCCGAAGAAGAAGGCAGATAGTGTCAGTAGAAGGAACTTGGAAAAGTTTGTTAGCAATGAGACTGTTGGACACAGCTTTAACCCCATCATCATGAGGAATGTTAGTGTAGAAGGAAGAGACATCAAGCGTGCAGAGGAAGACGTTCTTGAAATCGTAGTTAGAGTCGTTAAGGCGCTGAATATGGGAGAGAAAATCGTTAGTGTCTTTGATATAGGAAGGAAGACTGGGTGGGATGTGGTGGTCGATATAAGCAGATAGTGGCTCACAGAGTGTGTTGTTACAAGAGATGATCGGACGGCCGGGATTGCCAGGTTTATGAATCTTGGTAGGAGGTAGAAACGAGCAGGAGAACTGAATTTAGGAAGGAGGAAGAGGATTCAAGCTGAGAGAGGGTATTTTGAAGTATGGTTTTGAACGTGTCAGTAGGATCGGAGGTTAGTTTCTTGTAGAACGTAATATCAGAGAGTTGTCTGTTAGCTTCGTTAATGTAGTCAGAGGTGTTCATGACAACAATAGCGCACCCTTTATCTGCTGGTTTAATTGTTATATCAGGGTTATTGCTAAGGCGTTTGATACAAAGGAATTCGTTATTGGTGAGGTTAGGAAGAGGTTTTTTAATATTTTTAGTGATGGAGAGGATGTCATTTTGTATGGACTTGATGTAAACTTCAAGCTCAGGATTGATGTCATGAGGAGGGCTCCAGTCGCTGGGAATATGGAAGGTTGAGTTGGTAGCGGGAGTAGAATTGAAGGATTCATGCAAAAGTATAGACGGGATCTGAGAGCACGGCTGAAGTTATCGACAGGAAATGATATCAAAGGTGTCAATAGTATTAGGAGTGGGACACAAGGAAAGGCCTTTGGACAGGGTTCTGATCTCGAGAGACGAAAGTTTACTGGTTGATAGATTAATAACCGCGGTTGTGCCAAGAGTAGAGGAGCTGGAGCTGGTGGAGGGAGGTGGATCGTTTTTAGACAGGGAGTTCAGAAAATAGGCGGATGACGGATTAGACAGAAAGTGGGATTTATTAGGGAAGGAAATACGTTCTCTCTGAAATTTATTACATTTTTTGGAATAGAGAAAATCAAGTTTTTTGCAAAGGAAAGTATGAAGAGCATCAATATCCGGGGGATTAAGAGAGGGAAGAGAGTCATGTTGGGTGATGGACTGAAAGAGGCTTGTGCAAATACTGGAGCAATGGTTACTAAAGATAGGAAGGATGCTAGGGTAGAGTCAGAACAGTGGAATGAATTTGCGACAGAGTGGCAGAGGGTAAGGGACCTAATTGGATGCTGGGGGCAGAGACCAAACCTTTGGGGATTATGCCGAGAGTAAAGTAATGGGAAAAGGTGATTTTGTGAGCATGGAGCAAAGCTTTCGGAGCTGAAAAAAAGCAGGAGGGTGGTTGGCTGTTAGTCATCTGTTTTGTGTTGATCGTAGTTTTGTGGAGCTGCGTGTGTTAAATGTGTGTGGCCTGGCGGAAGTGTCAGAGGTGGAAAGTGGGCGTGCAAGTGTGTCTAGCATTTGTGAATGTGTAGGTGTGAGAATTTGGTTAATGGGGGAGAGTGTTAGGGAAGAAGGGACATCGTGAATGGTGGGTGGGGTTGAAGGGGTGGAAGAACTGAAGGTGAAGTTGTTGAGATATGAACTGGTGAATCAGATGGTGAAGGGGTGCTGTCGGAGATGTTGTGTAGTGCATGATTGTCAGTGTCTTCTGTGGTGTTGGAGATAAGGTTGAGTGTGGCGAGAGGTTGACAATATCTAAATATGTTGTGTGAAACCAGATCCAGGCCCTTGTGTGACAGATGTAGCCGAAGTCATATGATGCCAAACACATGATCTAATCTCTTCAGTGGAGATGATCACTTGTGTGGCTTCATCAAATAAACGCATTTTCATTTTTTCACAACCAAAAGAAAAAAAAATATTTGTCACTTTATAGATTAAACATGAAATCTAAATCCAATCACTAAAATTTAAAGCAAAGTTTCTGATAAATTATGAAAATAAAATTTAAAACTGGACAGTAAGTCTTATTAATACTTTCGCTTTTACATAAAATAAAGTTATCTGAAAATATTTTATATTGCCGTCTTACTTGGAAGATGTACAGAAATGTTTTTTACAATGTCCTCCCATCTTCTGAAGTGCCCTTCAGCAATTCCATTAAAACACAGGACAAAAACATAGGTCAAGAATTCACTAAAAAATCTAAACAAATAAATTTAAATTGCGCTCATTTTCTCTTTATCAAACAGTGTCAATATCTAAAGCAAAAGTAAAGGCTCTACGGAAGGTACAGTTCATTCCAAAAGCGTTTTCACTTATTGATGGTCTCTGATGTTCGGCTTCATTGCATTATATTAAATCAGTGAGATTAATCGCTCCAGGCAAGAAGTCGAGTTTGAATCACGTTGGATGATGCCATTTATTAGGTTTCCAACATTTGTTTAATGCAGTTATAAGTTGGAAGTTCAAAGCCAAATACTGCCTCCTATCGTCGCAATTTTTTTTTTGTTTCCCCAACCGGAAGTACTTAGGGAGAGAAACTCAATTGAGGACAGCGAGTTCTGTTGACGATTTCATGAACCTATCATTGTTTCCATATATCTATGGAAGGTACAGTTCATTCCAAAAGCGTTTTCACTTATTGATGGTCTCTGATGTTCGGCTTCCTTGCATTATATTAAATCAGTGAGATTAATCGCTCCAGGCCAGAGACGATCAATTAACGAGACATGACATAACACAATTGGGCACAGAGCCTAACTGACGCCAAAACATTCCTTTTATTTGCTTTTCCGCACGAAAGTGAATGTGAGTATGGTAATTTATGTTAATTTTTTGATTTGCATGCTTTACATGGTGGAAATATCAACATTCAGTTTTCCTTGTGCAGTGTGACTGTTTGTAATCATATACAGTTCACCACGTGATTGTGGGTGATTGGTTGGTCCGATTTGGATGACGTTTTTTTTTGTTTTTTTTTGTTTTTTTATGCTGAACTAGTTTGCAATTGGGTTTTTTTCTCTATCCCTTACGGTTTTTGAGATAAATTTTGAATGTGTCCTAATTTGCATATTTGGTATGATGAAAAGTGCACCATGGGATAGGCCACCCACAACTTCCTATTCATTGGATTCATCAAAATTGACATATGTGCTTCGGTTCAAAAAATAAAAGGGGGGTTCAGACTTTTGTATTCACCCTGTATACAGGGTGAGTTTTTTAAAAGTGGCCCGGTGAACAACGGGTAAAAATGAGCATGAAAAGAGATAACAGTGAATCATTGTCAATGATCAAAGATCAGTGCGAATAACCTGGAGTAGGTGCTGGAAGTGTCCTCCATTGACCTCGAAGCACGTGTGAAGGCGTGTCCATATATTGCTGTAGGCACGAGCAAGGGTTTACGCTAGAATGGTCTGAATGGCTGCCTGGACGTTTTGTTGAAGGTCGACGATTGTGCGCGGATTGTTCTGGTAGACCACACCTTTCAGTGTACCCCAGAGGAAGAAATCGTAGATCGATAGATCTGGTGACTGTGATGGCCAGGGGTGTTCCGTTCCTCGACTGATCACATGTTCGGGTGGGAACACTTCCTGGATACGGGCAAGTGTTGCGTGTGCAGAATGGGCTGTTGCACCATCTTACTGAAAGTAAGAATTGGCGAGCTCGTCATCAGTAAGTTGTGCGGCAAACACGTTGAAGATGTGCACATAACAGTCACTATTCACAATTTCATTGAAGAACACGGGGATGATGCGGCATACAACACTCCAATTTTTTGTGGATGCAGTGGAGACTCAATAAACACATGTGGATGGACGAAAGACCAGTGGCGCAAGTTCTGTGAGTTGACGTAACCGGACAGATGGGACCACGCTTCATCTGAGATGAACACATAACCATCCTCCAGCACCTCCGGAGCAATGGTGCTCAGGAACCATTCACAAAACTGAAGCCTTGCCGGCTTGTCCACATCATGCAATTGATGCACAGTGATCATTTTGAAGGGGCGTAAGTGTATATCCTGTTTCATGATCTCCATTGCACTTGACTGAGACAAACCCAGTTGCTGAGACAGCCGCCGTGATGACGTTTTGGGACTGCGTAGCATGTGTTCTTTAGTAGCAGCAATGGTTGCTATCTTATGGACCGTCCTTTTGCGCACTTTCTTTGCATTCAGTACTGCTCCGGTTGCATGCCATTTCGCAATTAAGTTTTACATTGCACTCTTAGCAGGAAGTTTTGCAGGCACAGCACCAACTTGAAAGTTTTAAATTTAAACTCATCTGCACACTGTTTCCATGATCCATGCCGTGCATAGTGCTCTACCACAAAAATGCGCTGCTGCAGAGATAACACCATTTTCGCCACTTCGCACAAACGACTACCACACAGACCAATGTCACTCTCTTAACTGCGCAATATCACATGAATGACAAATCATTTTAAAACTTACCGCAGTATTTCGCGCCAGTCCACTTTTAAAAAACACCCTGTATGAAGAAAACATATACTGTATTTATGCAGTATACAATATGCTGTTTACTATACGGTATATCGTAATGGCTTTCGTTTTCTTATCAAATATACGCATAATATATGGCGGCATGAACTTTTTGGCATCAAAATATTGTATAATTTAAAAAGTAATAAGTAAAAATATCAATGTTCGAAATACAGAAAAAATAAATAAATAAACTAAATATTTACTGGTGAATATAAGAAAGAAAATTCCACAGCTTGGATTCGAACCAGGAAACTTCATCTCTTTGAAGGTTCCCAATTCGAATTCAGCCTGTGGAGTTTTCTTTCCTATTTTCATCAATAATTTAACCATCTGATGTTTTACGTAGGATAAACCCTCATCGAACATTCTTGAGATATTCTTCAACATTTATTGCTTTGTTTTTAGACGTAGTCACTTTTTAGTTTGTTATATTAATCGTTTTCTGTACTGGGTTACAGTAGTCCTCCCGTTTAAAAGGGCTACATGACACTTTCGAGTGTCGATTTGGTGTATTCATTATGTTTTACCCTAGTCTTTTTTATGACAAAAAACTCCATTGCCGGACAAAAACTCTGTTTTGTTGTCGCGGGCAAAAACCCCTCGGTGAGGGAGGTTTTTGCTTTTTGGTATACTTAGCCCTAATCAAGTGTTAGAAATCTTTGAATCCTATTATTGTATTGATTTGCCTTTATAAATTACTGTAATACCTTATTATACTTATGTATCTCTATGGCTAGAGGAAGTTTTTGCCTTTTTGTAAATCTTTTAATAGAAGTTTTGTATTAAGTATATCGCACACGCATCGAATCTAGCGTGCTGGCGATGACTTCACTTTGTGCCAGAATCTAGAATTTGACCCACTTAAAGTCTGGAAATAGAATGGGAGTTTCACCCACTCTACCACCAGGGGACAGCTCGACGCCCGCCTGGGAAATAAAAGGACGCTGGAATAAGCATTCAAGATTGATTGCCGATCATGGATTGCCGATCGACACTACTGGCACTGACGATTCTACCACTCGACGGACGACGACGTACCTATTGCAGTCTGCACGACTTTCAGTGCATCGGTGGAATCTCCAACAAGGTAGGACTTTTTTAAGTCTTTTAAACTGAGTCGCTCTGAGTAGATGCGTTCTTCTAAGGACGGCAAAACCCAGCACCACACCTGCTTCATGGCGACGTCAGGCGCTGCGTCAACAAAATCCGTTAGCATCAATATTTAATATGCTGCCGGTAAGGTGTTACCTTGTGATGTAGCGTACGAAGATGCATGTAAGGATCCCAGATTTCTTGCTTTTGACATCATTATAAATGAACAGCTTGAGGCATTACGTTCGGAATTGAACAAAAAATATCTATAATTAGAAAGAAGGTTGGAATCGCTGACTTATGGTCTTATGGTTCTTATGGTTCGTTGGCAATGGCTGTGTCAACCCGCTTTTAGATGGTTAATCCCGTTTGTTCGGACTGGATTTCGGGTTCTTGTGGTAGCCCGCCGGTGTTGGATCCGGTATGTTGGCTTTGGTTTCCCACTGCAGCGACCATCCCCTTGCGTCTAATGTTACACAACGGGAGGTTCTTGTGTGTGACCGGTTTGCACGATGAGGTTGTTAAGTCCCTTGTTTACGTTTGACATCTCTTGTGTGGGTAGTTAATGGGGAAACTTTTGTTTAGTTGTGTGCTGGTTTGCTTTATCATTTATTTTGCCACTACTGTGCTCTTATCTTAAGATGCTTCAGAGTTGTTGTAATTGATTGGATTATTTTGTGTGATTGTAATCTTAGTACAGTGGGTAAATAAACCATTATCATGTTTTGGGAAAGGTTCGGTGTTTCTTGTAGTGTGCATACTAGGTACCTATTTTGTGTAGCCTGGTGGGTGTGCGGTCTAGTGGCATAGGTGAGAGAGTCCCGTTTGGGTTTGGGTTCTCTGTGGTAGCCCGCTGGTGTTGGATCCGGTATGTTGGCTTTGGTTTCTCTTTGCACTGACCAAAACCCTTGAGGTCTTTGGTAATATACGACTTGAGGTTCGTGTTGGTAATCTGTATGCACATTTTGGGTGATTTAGTCCCTTGTTAAGGTTTGACAATATGGTTAGTATAACTAATTGGGAGTCCTTTGGTTTAGACTGGTGCTAATTATTACATGATCATAAATCTGTCACTACTTTGTTATTGTTGATTGCAGTAGATTGTTATACTCTGCTTACCTACTATCTGATTATCTTGTTAGATTGTATTTATCTTGCTTATTATTGTAAACAAACTTCTTTTATGCATATCAAATTTGTCCCACCCTTTTACTTGATTTAAGTTGGCACCCTTCTTAAGAAGGACTGGTGACAAGATGTTGTCATGTCATTTTTGACAGTTTATGACGTAAACCACAGTTTTATTAAGTGCATTAAATATTTCATCTGCAAAGTCGACCTTATTGAAATAAAAAGCAGCGATTAATCTTTTCAGTTAAAAGTGCTGTAATTCGCCCACACCAGTCATAAGCCTCATCCCTATTTCCAGTCTGGACGGCCAAGTCCATTTTAATCTTCTGCGATGTACGTTCAAACTACTTGACTTTATAACCGATCAACTTCGCTTAGCTCATGTCCAGAAATAACGGAAGTGATTATGTTTCCAATGAACTTCGGCAGGTGTCTCCACGTGTTGCGTTTTCTCTCAAACAATGATAGGTTCATGAAATCGTCAACAGAAGTCACTGTCTTCAATTGAGTTTCTCTCCTTAAGTACTTCCGGTTAGGGAAACAAAAAAAAATTGCGACGACAGGAGGTAGTATTTGGCTTTGAACTTCCAACTTGTAACTGCATTAAACAAACGTTGGAAACCTTTCCAGCTAATAACTGTTCATCTCTCTAGTGAAAGATTTCATTTTTCGCACAATAAATAGAAAAGTAGCTCATGCGATCGGTTTGTTCAGACGTCCATCCATCTGTCTGTGGACACAATTCCAACATTGTATTGCGTTCGAATGGGGAGCGTGCGTATAGAGAATTGCTGGAAGAGACGAATCAGCCTTGCACTGGGGAAAACGCGTGCCGAACACTTCGTTACGGCTTCGCGCGTACTCTAAACGTTGTTGAGATGGTGTTCGTGCAGGGACGATTATAGAAAGGGGATATCCGTGCCTAAACCAAAATAATTTCTTTATTCGTAAGGAGCTTATTATTTATTACGATAAATTGAAATCGAATTAACTTTTTCACACTCCACCATGTTTTCACCATTCCATTAATATGAGACAGAGCACGAACAACTTTGAAGGTGAGATAGCCGGAATAGGTACAATAGCACGTGCTCTAATGGAACTATTATGATACCCCCTTAAAAATTTTCAATGACCAGATATGGCATGTAATATATCTAACAACTTGTAACGATGTATCATGAACGAATATAACGAATAATTAATGATGGCCAAAATTTGTTTACAAGTACATGTTCTAATGATACCATATGTCACCTTTAGAAGTTTCAAAGCTAAGATATAGTATGTAATATATCAAACATCCCACAGCGATGTGTCATGAATAAAATATCAAGTAATTAATAACTGTTGGAATTGGTTTAGTACTACGTGTTCTAATGTTACCTTATGGTACGTTGGTACTTTCCATTTTAAGACATGACATGTAATATATCAAACATTTCGTAACAAAGTCTCATGAATGAATATAATGAGCAATTAATGATAGCGTGAATGAGTTTAGTCGTACGTTTCCTAATCGTACCACATGGTACCGTTGGAACTTACAATGCTAAGATATGGTATCTTATATATCAAACAACTCGTAACGGAGTGCCATGAATGAATATAAAGAGTAATTAATGATAGTGGTAATTAGTTTAACAGTATGTATTCTAATGGTACCAAATGGTACTATTGAAACTTTGAATGGCAAGATATGGCATGTAATATATCAAACAAGTCATAACGAAGAACTATGAATGAATATAATGAGTATGTGACAGATTCGTCCCTGTCTACTTGTTGTAACGTAACTAGCTCTATTTAAATATCTTAACCAACCTATCTTGACTGCTCCTAGTTACTCTAATGATAATAGCCTTTACTTTATGTGATCGTATAGTGTATCCCTTCGATAATTGCTCACTCAATAGCTTTTTATCCTACCCCAATTGCTAAAACCATGTGCTATGCCCCCTTCTTAAATGTAGATTAATATTAAGCTTCTTAAACAGTCAACAATAATCAGAGAAGAAAGACGTCAAAATTTGATTAAATGAAATCTGTTTATTCTAGAAAATATAGTAGAATAGAGGTCAACGCCCTGCCTGGTTTTATCAATTCAATTTACAAAATTTTATACTAATTAATATTCTATGGTTAAAGAACCCCTTTTTTATTTGTTTTATCCTTGTACTTATATAATCCACCCCAGGGTACAGATAACGAAAGATGAATAAATTTAAATAAGCTAAACATAAACAAAATTTGGTATTATCTTTTCTGCAGGAAGCAAATACAAACAATTAACGTTAAATATTGAAATAAATTATTATCTCCCCAATTACTTAATCAAACAACACAATTACAACCTAAGAACAATTTTGACCTCGTTAACGCCTTTTTTCACTTAAGATAGGCCTAAACCCCAAAACACGGGCTTACTACTAAATTTAATTATAAAGTTACGAAACTAACCCTAATTATCGCAATTAAACAGAATAGTATAAATTGGGAATTTTAAAGGAGACAGTATCTTAAATTTAAATTACACTAATAAATGACTGAAATTGAATGTTTTCTAGCAATTGAACTGTCTATTGTCTCTAGAGCTCGTTGGGGCCCGTATTCATACACCAAATTCAAAAGTACTTAACTGCTGCCGTCGTTATTCTTATCTTACGTCGCTGTCTCCCACGATCGTGTTCCTTGGAGCCTTCCCGCTTTTCCTTAGTGGCCGCTGGTTTGAGTCGTACGTTGATCCGCCGGGTCTCCAACGCTGTGTTGACTGGGTGTCCGTCGTCTTGTGTTTTCCAGTTTAGGACTCGGGCCCGGTCTTGCAATGCCGCCACAAGATGCCCTACGCCACCCTATCTCGCTGGAAAACCGCTGGCCTTTTCGTCGTCCTACGTTAAGTCATCCACGTGACTTTGGCTAGGTGTTGCACACACCTACTGTCGTTATGTTGGTGGCTGAGACGCTCCTTACACCGGCCTTTTTTGGGGCTAAGGACGGGCTAGATTTGTCTCCATAAGTTTTACAGAGTGATACGGACTTGGCACCTTTTATAAGAGAAGCAACTTTTGAACTCACTCTCTCTCGCTGGCTGGAAGCTGTATATCTTTTCTTTTACACTCTATCCCATCACCACTCTTTTTGCACTGCATTCTGGGTTGATAGATAATACGTAGATACAAGTAATTAATGATAGTGGAAATTAGTTTAGTAGTATGTAACCTAATCGTACCATATGGTGCCATTAAAACTTTCAATGCTAAGATATGGCATGTAACATATTAAACAACTTGTAACGAAGTGTTATGAATGAAAAAAACGAGTAATTAATGATATTCGAAATTCGCTTAGTAGGAAACTTTCATCGTACTTAGCATAGGAAGTGTCATCGTACCATTGGAAAGTTTCAATGCTAACACCCGTATTCAGAATGAGTGTTCAATACTAACTCAAACCATTATTGAGAACGAGTTCAATTATATGAAATTTGTATTGAACATTGGTCTTGAGTGCCTAAACCAATGCGCAAAATCGCTCATTTTGAATACAGGCATAAGATATGGCATGTAATATAACAACTTGTAACGTCCATAGCAATTGTTGTCCATAGCTAATTGCTATCAAGAGCAAATTGCTGTTAGGCTTAAGATTATCAATGTCTGAATTCTAATTAGACTTATTGTCAAAGCTAATCGCAAGTAGCTAATCGCTCGCTTCAACCGTATATGATAATGTAGAAACGCTTTAGCAATAGTATAAGAAGAAATAAACGATGCATACTCTAAATGGTTCAACAATTGATGTTCGCTTTGTTTAACATTATCGTAAGTATGCTTATGATAACGCTTCATTATGCATTTATCTACTCGAATATAAAAAAGAATTACAACTCTTTTTATTTAACCTATTGGTTCCTCAATTTTATTCTTTTAAATTCTAGTTTTTCGTTAGTCTCATTATTTAGGAATTTACAATTCAGTTTTCATATTTATATAGTTTCTCTAAAGTGTTTCTCCTAGGTGCTCCTTCAAATGAGGATAGAGGTGAAAGTTCCATACATTCCAGAAGACCACCGCGCTGTTGAATCAGTTTCGCTGGGATATTATCGAACACCGTCCCTACAGCCTGGACCTTGCTCCAAGTGACTTTCACCTCTTTCCTTACATGAAGGAACACCTAGGACCAGCGATTCGCTTCAGACGAGGAGGTGAAACACTTCGCGACAACGTGGCTGAACACGCAAAACCAGGGAATATTCAAACTCATCCCACGAACCGATATGGAGACTATGTCGAAAAATAACCTAATGTACGCTCGCATGAAATAACCATCTGTCAGTTGGCTGTAACGGTTGTATGAAATAAAATTTACACGTTTACCTTCACTGTAACCTTACTTTTTTGATCACCCCTCGTATCCATAAACTATATTTTATTGACAAACAAAGTTCATTTTTAAACAATTTTCATGACAAACAAAATTAATAAAAATTCAAATTAAGGTGAGTTGAATAATTACTAATCAACTTCCCTCGACTTGAATAATTACTAACCATCTTCGAGGGTCTTTTGAAAAGTTTTGCCTCCCTAGGTTGTAACATTTATTTTATAATCGATTTTCAAAGTTAGTTTTATAGCTTATACTTACATTTGTTCCCTCACGTGTAATGCACTAATCAGTTTTCGACATAGTCTCCCCAACCCTTCCCACATACTTGCGCATCATGTTATTAGTCGGGCGAACCCGCCAGAGAAGAATTACGAGGTTGTTTTCGACACCAGTTAAATTCTTTTAGTTAAATTCATTACTTTTATAAATACTGTATTGCCTTTTTAAAATTTTTCTTGGCTAATTTTACTCTCGTTTGGTATAGTTTTCTTAAGCAACAGAGTTGCGGAACGGTCAGCTAATTTGTCATTTATATCATTTATAATTTTTTCTTTCATGTCTCTTATTGTCCCTTTTCTTGCTTGTATATCTGTTTACAAGATTTTCAAGGCATTTTATGTACAGTCGGCAACAAAAGTTCTTAGCCACCTTGCATAGAAATAACCTTGCAAGTTGGCTAGACAGTTTTGTAGCCAACTGTACAATTTCATCTCCATTCCATTTTCTTTCTTTCTTTCTTTCTTTCTTTTTTCTTAATTAAGTGTGTCTCATAGCTATAAAGAAAAATAAATTATCTTAAACATGAGTGAAAGGACTCGCGAAAGTTTACATTTTTTTAAAAATGTGTTTATGGTAATCATATTCTGTCTATATTAACAAAAATCAATGTGTGTGTGAGTGTGTGTGCGTGTGTGTGTGTGTGTGTGTATTCGCGAAACCAATAGGCATCAAACCTTTCGTGTCGTTTGGGAAAGGTATTTCACAACTGCAGGGATTTCCGCAAGTTGCAATGGTTTTATGAGTAAACAGCCCCCCCTTTTATGCAACAATTTAAAAATTTAATACTGCTTATAACAATATGACAATCCAACAATAACAATCAACAATCCACTCTTACACTGAACAGTAATAAAATTACAAAAAATATTATATTTTATTAAGCAACGTTTTTTTTCATGAGGAATAACCTTTAAGTCATGAGTGAATTAAACCCTATACAGCTAGTCAAAGCTGGCAAAAAAGTCAAATTTAGTCACTGAAAAATTTACCCTACTCAACTAACGCGCGCGAAGCTGGATATTACAGGGGCCATCGTGATTTTTTTTTCTTTACCTTTTTTTCTTTTCTTTTTCTTCATGGTAAAGAAAAATAAAGAGCACGATGGCCTCGGTATTACTCTAGTTGGTTCCTAAATTATCAATTGTAAATATAGAAAACAAAGTTACGGTTGCATTTTTTTTTGTTTATAACAGTCTGTTCAGTGTCTCATATGTATAAACAATCCCTCCTAACGATAATGGCTCAAATCTATGGTAATAAATTTGGATAAAGGTAATCCGCGTGTTATTAAAATCATCACTTTCGTTGACTGATGCAGCGAGTGATGTAGTTCAATGCTATTTAACAACAGGCACATTCTCCATCGCCCACGAAACGCATAATCATGAGAGTCAAGGCCGCTTCACATAGGAGCGTCTGTACGTGTTCCGTTACGTATGTGCGACAGCTAGGATGTGAGTACGTATGCGGTATGCACATTCACTTGACAACGTTTCTAACGTCACATCACGTGTCGTTTGGCTAATGGGAGCTCTCCTAACAAAAGCACTCTTCCAATGAGAAAGGTTCGTTCTTCAGCAAAATAAAATCATTTTTACTCATGTTTATACTTCATTGCTCATACTCGGTGTTGTTTTTGATAATTGTGTCCTTGTAATCACGGTCCAAATCACGAATGTATTTGAACAAGCTCAATCAACCTCTCCTCAATACACGCTATCTTTATTCTGTTGATGTTCGCGGTGGATTGTGGGAAAAAACACGTGTGACCTCAGCAGATGTTTGTGAAAAGTTGGGTTTGGGCGAACTCTCTGGTCTCCGTGTTTTTTGCCGAACAGTAGCACGTATGACGTCACAAAAACATACCATAGATAACGCACGCACATGATGGAACACGAAGAGATGCTCCTATGTGAAGCTATCTTCAGTCACATAATCATGGAGTTTAGGCAGCCCCAAGAAGAACAGAGCGTTAACGATAAACCCGCGATTTTTGCGAATGGTGATCCGTGATAGAAAAGTTTCGATACCATGTCAATCTTAATACCATGCAAACGGTTGTAAAAAAGCATATTGTAAAAGCTGAAGACGAAAGTAGCAGGGATGATGATTTGCTTGAAGGTGTTATGGAGGAAATCGAATAACCTGAATAAACTTCTCTGCAGTTTCTCCATTTACATTCACTGTTTCAAGTTTGATAATTGTGTTTCGGTTTCCTGATTGCTCCACCGCCTCTGGCTAGTGTGTTTCGTGCGCGCACGAAACGCATCAAACGCACGATAACTAAACGCACTGGTAATGAAGAACAGGGTGCTCGAGATGCACAGAGCGATGCGGAACAGCCAGTGCGCCCACAGCGTGCATATTGTGCAGATTGTGCGCGATGGAGAATGCGCTTAACAAGACTGATGCCTAAACAGTAATCAGCAAAACAAATATGGCTGACATTGCAGTTGAATTATATCAATTCAATGACTTAATTCAGTGCCATAGCTTAATAAATTGGGTCCTGGGCAAATTGTACTCCCTAATTTTATTTTGTGCCCCCTTAATGTATTCTGTACAGCTCTGGCAGCTCCCCTTATGCAAGAGCCCTGAGCCAAGGCCCAGTTAGGCCCCTCTCCTCACTATGGTTTTGAATTTTTACGAGAAAAATTTTAATTGGTAAAAAAAAAAAATAACGAAGATATTTTAACTGAGCAGTGGTCTATTCTTTCGATTTAATACCTAAAAATGGGCAAAAGTAATTTATTACATAGAGTGGTTCTATATCTGCACCGTGGGTTCTTCGCATCATATGTTGCTATCATTTTTTTGTTCCCAAACGGATCATCTAATCTTGGACTAATAAGTAAGTCCAAGACCTAATCATCGAGGAAGACATCGCTTCAGGTTGTTGCAAATCATACCCTCCAACCTAGATTTCCGATGAGACTCAACAGAGATCATCAGAGAATTTGACAACAGTTTCGATGCAATCTGTTGTCTCTGATTCCATCACTGTTGATTTTAACAACGCGCAGATAGTTAAGCTACGAAAAATGCCTCCAGGAACGTAATTAAATGAAGCTGGTATTTTACTTATATGGCACTTAAGGGGGGACTTAGAAAAAATTTTTGTTATTCATTTAAATCCTCTCATTTTTCTAGTACAAAATAGAAGACAAAATAAAAAATTTCTTCGATCTATCTTCAATAGTTTCAAAGATGAAACCATTATTGTGAAATTTCGGATCTTTCTTATGTAATTGATAAACAAAAATGTAATGAATATTTTAAAATGTTACTTTTTTATTTCTATAGTAGAAACCGTATATTACTCAATAAGATATTTATTAATTTCTTAATAATGTTTCATGGAAAAAAGAATATTTAAAAAAAAATTTTCACAGTTTTACATAGAAAATAATTTTTATAAATTTTTGTGATTAAAAATATGGATTTTTCTCATCGAACGACATATGGATTGAACTCAAGTCTTTCATTTAGTATAACAATTTTCATTAACATATCTTTATTTAATGATGTCATTTAATACTCCACAAACTCATGATGTTGGACATAAGTAACACTTTGAGAAAGATGCTTTAAAAGTTTTGAAACTGAATTCAGACAAAATAGACACATCAGAAATGTTTAATAATTTTTATTTATATTACTTGGAGTTATTTAGAACAAATAACATAGTATTCTTTCCATCGTGTTAAAATTAAATGTATAATAAATAATATTAGGGATGGATGAATATTCTTTCATCCATTCCTGATAATATGTATTGAGAATAGTGCATATTAGATTCTTGTTTTTTTGGGGTTTTTGTTTTTTTTCCAGTATATGGCATAAATGTGGCTTAATACCCTTTTGATCTGACTTATTCAATTTAAAAGAATGCATACAAGTATCTATTGCACATTAAATTTATTTTAAATATGTCAAAGCTCGTAATTTCTCAAGCATTTCAAAATTTTAAACAAATTTTTAAAAATAAAATTAAATTGTTTCATTATGTTAGTAGTGTTTCACAAAAATAAATGACTTAACATCAATTTGCATAATTTCATTTCATGTCATTTGCAATCCTTTAACCAGCATTTCAAAATGGCAAGAAAAAGATCATTTAAAACTAAATCATATCATTTCAAGTCATATCATTTGCTAACAATTTCTAGACATTTCAAAACATTAAAGCATTTATAATCAATTCATATCATTTCATTTCATGTCATTTGCAATCATTTAACCAGCATTTCAAAATGGCAAGAAAAAGGTCATTTAAAATTAATCCATATCATTTCATGTCATATCATTTGCTATCATTTCTAGAGC